>JAYXIM010051137.1:0-126860 GCA_037575425.1 Anastrepha fraterculus
TTGTAACTATTATTGAGAGCAGTTTTCAGTGAAGCTCATCAAATGGGCTCTAATACCGAAAAATATAACAATAATTACCCCTTTTGTATATACCAATTTGATTTTAAATTATTCAAAATATCAGCATATTAAGCAACTTATACTCTTATATAATTGCATCTTTAAACAGTTAAGGGCGTGGTCAACGGGCAAGATATCTTCTCAGTAAATCGATGAACGATTGAACGGCTAACTCCATTATGATTGCCTATGTTTTTTTATTGAAAAACTCACTGCACTTGTAGTACAAGCTGCAAAAGTAGAAGCTCAAATATCGACACCTTTAGCTCCGATACAAAACACCGAACCAGGGTGGCAAGAGTACTTCCCTGTTGACTTCAGAGATGAGAAAATGGTGTGATGAAAGACGTTTCGTTATATTACAAAAAACTTCTAAACTCGCACCAACTCCGGCATGCCTTCGATGATAATTTGTAACGCTTTCAAGTCTTTTGTTACAGTATCTGTTAGTACTTCCATCGCTTTCTGCTGCATAGCCAAAAATGACTTCATTTCCTCCTCACTCTCTTTATCAATAGCATATTCACTGCCTCCGGTGAAAGCATATTGATTGCGTTGCATGCGCATTTGGGATAATAATTCGCTGAGACGTCCCTGTAAAAGGCAAAAAATTAATGTGACATATAACCATTGCAAATGGCAAGCATATACATGCCTTAAATTGGGTTGGTGCTGAAACTAAGGCCTGCATATTTTCAAGCTTTGTTCGTAGCGCCTCCTCTTCTGGTGTCAATGCCAATCCGATTTTGCGTGTGCACTCTTGTTTTACAATGATCTATTTAACAGAACAACAAAATTTAATTGTTACATTTTTCCCATATTAAAACCAAATTTTAATTACTTTTAATATATCATGGCTCAACTCTGCTAATTTTCGCTTGTGCTCCATTATTTTTGCTGTTGCAGAAGAATGTCGTTGTCTCAACGCGGCTAAATCCTTTTCCACTTTCTTCAGATACAGCGCATGTGTTTCCGTTTCAGTCTCCTGACATTTTGTTCGCCATTTGAGGTCATAGAAACCAATCATTGGTACTGGTATGAACTTCGTTTTGTCTGGATTATCGACTTTAGCTTGACCCCACATTCGCGGATCAATACCCTTTGGAGGGTTCTCCAAATATTCTTTTAGTTGGTCTTCGTCGGGCAGCACCAGCGCCAGCACTTCTGCGATACCAAGATTGGCTAATTGTGCTTTTACATTCGGTTGATTAAGGTAGTTTGAAACTTCGGTTGCGAGTATACGTTTTGTTTCATTGGGCGCCATTTGGGATCGCTCCTCAAGGTATATTACTATTTGACATTTTTTCTCCTCATGTTCTTTGATGGACTCAATGTTTATAGCGAGGTTTGGTTTATTACCGAAAATACTATTGAGTGAGGTGACAATTTGCTGCTGTTGGACTCTGAAAGTATTTTTTAAATAATAATTACTTGATATAGTATGTATTCACATGTACATTAATATTTGTATAGGCAATTAATGAATGCTATTCTTACTTCACGTCTGCCAACAATTTGTTAAAATTTAAGGCGACCAATCCCATTTTATTATCTTTGCCTGGCAAGCGACTATAGCCCATTGCCTTAAAACGACATAGATAGTTTTGGGGTGTAATTTCCACCGGCACCGCATTTTGTGAGTAAAATGACTTTCCAGTACCCCACATGGCCTGCAAGTAGTTCCATTTGGCGATGAGAGTATCGCGCTCATCGCCGTATATCGAAACATTGAAAATGGACTGGGCGAAAGCTTCATCAGGTGATAGTTGGGGCACTTGTTGCTGTTGTTGTCCGAGCATAAAATTCGTTGCACCACTGAAGCCACCAAATCCTGGAGTAACAGTTGTAACGGCAGGCTTACCAAAATCTAAACATACTTTTATTAAGGAACACATTTTTTACTGTCTTAAGAAATGTGTGTATACTTGAACCAAATGTACTGCCGCCGGTGCCAAATCCTCCAAAAGCATTTGTTTGTGTACCAAATCCACCAAAGGCTGGAGCTGTAGACGTCGTTGAAGTCGCTCCAAAACCCCCAAAGCCAGAACCACTAGTGGCGGCATTAGTCCCGAAACCACCAAAAGCAGGTGCTGTAGATGTGGCTGCACCAAAGCCACCGAAACCAGTTGTATTGGTAGCTGTTGCCGTACCACCAAATAGGGAAGGTGCAGATGTTGCCGCGGCGCCAAAACCTGTGCTCAAAATGTATAGTCCAAATTAAATTCAATTCAATTAAACTCTAGAATTGTGGCACTTACCAGTAGCACCAAAAGCTGATGTACCAAAAGCAGGTGCTGCTGCCGACGTTGCTGCGGTGCCAAAACCAGGAGCCGCTGCCGTACTGCCAGTGCCGAATGATGAGAAGAGGCCGCCAGCTATTGCGAGTAATGTTTAAGTATAATGCTCAAATTATATTCAAATAGATCAAGTAATGATTAAAATCAAAAAAAAACGAGTACACTACAACCGAAATATTGCTTATCAGCTTTTACTGCAAAGCAGACTTCAATCTCAGCATTTTCAGTAGTCTTTCTATTATTCGAAGGGGTTGTTGTCGCAAGTAAAATACTGAATAGCGTCGAAATGTGTATAGTGTTATCAGTCGTTCTACTCGCATTTCTTGCACCAATTGGTTATGTTGGCTATGTAGCTTACAAAAAAGGGTAATTTTTTCATTTTTAAAACTTGTGAAATTAATTTATTAACGGAAAGTTTATTTTTAGGATCAATATAAGAGAAGTTCGCATTAACAGCATAGATGATGTGAAACGTTTGATGATCCCATCAAGAGCGGATCGACCATTAAAGTATCTTCAAAAAGCGGCTTGAGCTCAATAAAACTTTATAATCACATTTCACAACGCAACCATTCTCTAGAAACTTACGTTTAGCGGGCGTGCTTGTAGCACCTAATGAAGTGTTCCCGCCGAAAAATGACATTTCGCCAGCCTACAACTTTCTTATCACGTCTTTATAATTTCACAATTTTCACAATGCAGTTATTTATAATTTTGTATTGACAAAATTTCGTTATTAGCCAAGAAGTTTATTTTTACATTTATTTTTCTATTTTATCCTCAACTTTATATTGGCGCTTCCGCAAGCAAATACAAAGTATCATTTGTCGATCAGAATTTCACCACGAGTTACAATTTATCTGAAAACCAGCTGTTCGGGTGGCAATGAATCAAATTGAAAGCATACCGTTCATTATAGGGCTTTCACAACGAGCTCATTCAAGTAGTATTCATTATTTGTGAACATCCGTCGTGTATTATGTTGTTGCAAAATTTGTAATTAGTAAATTGTAATTGTAAATAAAGCTCTTAACAAGTTGGTTGGTGGCATTTTCCTGGACCATAGTAAAGCTTTTGACTCCATTGATCATGGTATTCTCCTTCAAAAATTAAAATTGTATGGTTTTTCGGACAGCTCTGTCAGTCTAATCAGCAGTTACTTTAATAACCGCAAGCAATATGTTGTCATTAACGGGGAAGTCAGTGACTCAAAATTTATTAATATAGGCGTTCCCCAAGGCTCCGCTCTTGGTCCCTTATTATTTTTATTATATTTAAATGATATCTCCAAGTTACCCCTAAGAGGAAAAATATTTTTATTTGCGGACGATTGCTCTATTTTCTATCCAGGTGGTAGCACTGAAGAAATTAGGCTGAATCTTTAGACTAAATAAACTTTTATTAAATGTTAATAAGACGAATGTTGTATGTTTTCCTGTCAAGGGAAATACGCTGTTTGGGCATTTTACACAACTTATAATTTCATACAAATTTTGACAGCTGTTTCAGGCGCAAGTTTAAGTTTACGAGGCATTTCAGCATTTAGACTACTAATTTTTTGCATAAACCATTTTATTTAAAAGTGTTGCTAAAGTGTTTAACTCTAAATGTATACAACAAGAATGTTTTGTTTGTCTTTTTTTGTTTTTTATGTTTATTAAAAAAATATTCACAAGTTAACGAATAACGAGTAGGTAGGTGAAATGGTTGAAATGCCGGTCTGGCACTCCTCAAGTAGCACTAAAGCGCCGTATTGATACAATTATGAGACCTTCAACAGCCAGAGCTGTTGATATAATAGAAACGAATAACGAGTACTTATATTTTATTTATATTCAAAATATTAACAACAATGTACCTTAGAGTTTAAAATCACATCAAGCACTCTGTGTTAAAAATACACCACGATTGGTGTATACAATTTCAGCAAGGTAATGTTTTTGCTGAAACCAACATATTTGTTTATGCTCGCAAAATTTAGTTAAGCCAACACTTTCATTCAATAATAAACAGAGAAAATTAATTTGTTTATATAACTTAATTATAATTTAACTTTTCTACATTGTTCAAAAATGTCTTTCGATACAATACCAAAGGATTTGCGTGGACTGCGTGCTTGCTTAGTGTGTTCACTTGTGAAGGTAATTAGGACATCCACCCCATCGGCATTTTCTTCAAGTAAAAAATAATGTAATTTTTAAATTTTTATAATATTAGACGTTCGATCAATTCGAATGTGACGGGTGCGATAATTGTGACGAATTTCTGCGTATGAAAAACAACAAAGATAATGTATATGATCACACAAGTAATAATTTTGATGGCATTATTTCGCTGATGAGTCCAGAAGATTCTTGGGTAGCGAAATGGCAGCGTTTGGGTGAGTTAAAACTTTTGAAATACCCTAAGTTTTTTTCTTAAAGGAGATTAATAACAATATTTTGGTGCATACACCTATGAAGATTTTTTATCAAGCGCTTCAAATTCAACATTTTGTTAAATCTTTGATGACGTTTGATAGGTAATAGCCATGCTTTTAATTTATATGTATGTGTGTGCATGTATGTATGTAAAGTGCAGGTGGTAATTTAGATACGTATACATAAATGCATTGAACCAAATTTAAGCCATTTCTATCGCCTATTCTTCTTGATCGGCGTATCCATGATGGGTGATCGTAGCATACAAACGTAAGCCACACGGCTGTCGGCTTTGATCCCTATTCACTCGTATATGTCCGAAATAAGCGACTTTTCTTATTTTTATGTCTGTAAGCATTTTCCTTGAAGTTATTCTCATAATTTTTCTATAGCACCACATTCCAGGGGCTTCTAGTCGGTGTATATTTGTAGTTTTCAAGGTCCAGGCCTCGCATCCATATAAATGTGTCGACCATAAGTAGCATTTCAGAATTTGTGCCTTTAAATTAATTGGTTTCTCCCGCCGTGTCAGTAGTTTACTAAACTTCATGAAGGCCGTTCTAGAAGTTTCTATTAGTTTAGTTTACTGCTTTACTCTATTACTACTACAACAACAACACCAGAAGTTTCTATTCAAACTCTTATTTCATGATCAATGTCCCATAGACCGTTCAGCCATACTTCTAGATATTTGAAGTTGCTTATTTCCTATTGTTAGTCTCTGCGCCTTCTTCTTACAGTAATAAATTTGGAAATGAAGAAGGCTTTCGACACAGTCGGGCACTCCACGTACTAGATGACACGCCGGGACTGAAGATATGGTCCGCGAATTATCTGAATGGTCGGCATTCGTCAGTAATTTTTCGAGATCAAAGCTCGAAACAGAGGAGCGATAAAGCAAGGTAAATCGCAGGGTTGTGTACTTTCAACCTTGCTTTTCGACTTCTACATCTCAAAGCTCTCCCAACCACAAAAGGGAGTCACACACGCTATGGCACACCAATATCGACCGTTAACAACCCCCAAAATTCTGGGTGTTACCTTGCTCTCCTTTTCAGCGCACATAAACGCAATTGTCGCTAAGGTCAAAAACCGCAACAAGGTCCTCAAATCGCTAGCCGGTAACACTTGGATTTAAAGACAAAGAAATGTTGTTAGCGACATTTAAAGCTAGTTCTGAATAATGATGCGGCTGTCTGGCCGCCTGGCACCAATGATATGCAGTGGACAGAGTTCCAGACCTGTCAAAAACCGCAATCACGGCAGCCACAGGATGTCTCCTGATGCTCCCCTGTAACATCTTCACAACGAGGCTTCCATTCTCCCGGCTATGGAGGATAGCAAGCAATTTCTACTGGGATGCTACCGAAGGTATAACCTCGGCAGACATTTACTATAGCCTGAGCCAACCACCTCCCAGGCATATAAGGAGGCATCTCTTCAACTAATCGACAACTACTGAACGCGACAGTGTTTAGACAGACAATGAACGCGATCCATCGAGAGACACCACCTTCTTAAGCTCCTGACCCCCGAATGTCGTTATCGGAGTCCAACCACTACCTACCCGCTTAACCTTGGCACAATTACATTATACTAAACTCCTACCTATCCGGAATTATCCCCGACACACCCAACACATGTCCAGCATCTGAAGACACCCCGCACGAAACTAACCACCTTTTCACATGGCCTATCAAAACCACACATCTTACACCCCCCTCGTTCTGAACCCAACCTGTCGAAACAGCAAGTTTACTGAGCCTACCGTTAGATGAGTTAGACGATGACAATCGGTGATTACACCTCACTGGCTTGGTTTAGTAAACTTCTAACAACAACACCATTTCTTTCTTTTTTACCAAATCAAAAATGACGTTTAGCGCACTTCCAATGTCAAAGTAATATTTCATTAAAGTGATTTAAAAATTTGCTTCTTATTATCTTTTGCAGGACGCTTTACTCGTGGCATCTACGCTATCTCGGTATCAGGCAACCTTCCTCAAGCAACACTCCGTGAAATGAAAAGTCGCGGTATTCCCTACAGATCGAGAGACACTAGCCAGCGTTAAACTACTCTAATAATATAAGAATAATAATTAATAAAAAAAAACTATGAAATGATGTACAAAAGTTATTTTTATTGTAATTATAAAGCACATTACAAAAAGTACAAATAGTAAGTACAGTAAAATTCGCAAAGTTGACCACAAAATTTAATACAAATTAAAACAAACTCATATGCGTACATATGTATGTGCATACATACAGACATGTTTTCCTAAATGTGTTAATTTTTATTCAGTTTTTTCTTGAATTCAATGCAAACTCTGATTTTGTTTAGTAAATTTAATTAAAACAAAACTGTGTTTTTTTAACCGTGTAAACTTATTCTGGTTTTACATATTTATTCGAAATCAAGAATAGTGATAAGTATACTAAGGTGATTTTTAAATTTGAAGCAACAAGTTAATATAAAGATAGTAAGGGCAAATGGAAATTACTCTTCCAAAGCCAGAATACGTAAACCGTCGCCACCAGCGGTGGTAGCCTGCACTCCAAACCCAGCAGCCTCCAATTCTTCTTTCAACTTCCAATAAACCTGATTGCTCTCGAAATTTTCTGGTAGAAGCACAATGGCAAAACCTCCCGCACCAGCACCTGTTATTTTGCTAAAAAACCCACGCTTGAAGGCAATAGCAAATATCTGTTCCAATTTGGGATGTGTGACACCAATAGCTTTGAGGAGATCGTTGTTAATTTGGAACAATCGCTCAAGTTTTTCAAACTTTTCACTATCATCTTTCGCATTACCAAAGCTTTCATATAACGGTATAGCGCTTGACACTATTTCCTCACAGGCATCCCATATGGAGTCCACAACTTTCGGAAATGCCTCCGACAGATGTCGTACTTTAGCAACAATATCAGCAGTGCTACGATTTACACGACTATCTACAAGCATTATATTTAATGGTCGCTGTATATTAAGTGACTGAAAGTCTTGCCCTTTAACAAAACGTAACATTCCACCGTAAGTCACTACAGTATTGTCAACGCCAGATGGTGTACCATGCATAATGCGCTCCGACTCAAACGCCCACTGAGATATAAGTGCTTTATTTTCTAATTTAATGTATGATTGCTCGTCGAAGTGACCTGTAAAAAGTAAAAATGCCGCCGCTACCACTGCGCCAAACGAAGCCGAGCTGCCTAGGCCAGAACCAATAGTTAACTCTGTGTCTATGTAGACTTCAAACCCCGATTGTATAGTAAGTTCTGCACTCGGTGCCGAAAGAACTGCTCCTGCCAATAGATAATATATAGACAAAAATGATTTTTGAGCTTGCAGTTGTTTAGGAGAATTGCTGATGGATCCTTCCAATTGTTTCGCGACAACGACACGCACATCCTCAAGCAATTTAGCCGTGCAATCCAATTTACCACCAGGATATTTGCCGCGAAACTCGTTAACAAATTCATTGAACTGTTTCAATTGAATCTCGAATGTGCAATTTAGTGTGTCTAAATTAAAAACACAGACTTGATTTTCTGGTTGTGGATGGAATTTTAGTTTTGTTGTAAGTCCCACAGCGGCGGATAACGCTGGCTTTTTGTAGACGACGGCATGCTCGCCGTGAAGAATTACTTTGCCGGGTGCAATAATTTCAAACTTCTTCATGGTTCACCGGCTGTTGCTAACTAGATCAATTTTCAAATTTGTTTCAGTTATTCCGTTGTTTACTTGTGTTGTAAACTACAAAAGTAAAAATTCTTTTGTGAAAACAATGCGATCTGATACAGCGTTAATAATCAACCTATTTGTTTACTCACACCAACACAATCTCCTTAATGAGAGTCGGGCTTGGCACGATGGAATAAGATATTAAGATATTTATTAACTAAGCAAAGCCGTATTTTTATGCAAATGGGTTTACTTGACTTTTGGCTCACAGATCGATTATCACTGTACTTTTAGCTTCAAAGATGTCTTACGCGCACTTTGTTTTATTTCTATATATTTGATATTGGTTTCTCTTCAATCCTAGCAGTTAGATTTTCTATGTTATTTATTACGTAGAAGCAATACTTTCACTTTCTGCTCTTTTTTTAATTTGAAGATCTGCCTTTGTTCGTGTTTTCAGTACTCTTGTTTCATTTATCCGTCCAAGCCGCTTCGTCGACCCAGCTTACTAACTTTAACTGCTGCTGTTACCTGACTGAATGACGCTATAACCTCACAGAAACTTATATTTAGAGTACATGTGTATATGTAGGTATAATAACAGCATGTGGTGACTTTATTTTTATTGCACTGTTTGCTGCACTTTCTCCCACTCTTCGGGTGTGTACGATTTTTGTGAGAATGCGTGTATCTCCTTTAGCTCGTCCGCAAGCGCACTGTTCACTAGGCGATGCTTCTGCAGCAATGTCTTACCACGGAATGCCTCTGAAACAATCGTAACGCTGAATTTACCGCCACAACCGTCTGATTCGTCAATCGCCTTTACATATAGCGCTCCCAGATTATCGGCTAGTTTTTCTTCCAAATGCTTTGCTGTATATTTGCTCATTTTAAGTCAAATTTAAAATCCAAATTTCCTCCAATCCCTGCTGCGGTTATCGTTTTCAATTCGTTAGCCGACAGTTCACTACAAAACTAACCAAACAAGTACTTGTTAATCTTTGCATTGATTCTGCATAAATACATATACATATATAAACGCAAGTACAGACATAAATAACTATTAAGGCAAGTAGTTCTCTGTGTTGAATATAAATTGGTTATGACACAAGCTCTCAGTACATTTATACAAATCTACATTGGTACCAAAACCAACATTTCAGGTTTTTTCTTTTTCTTTTATATATTTACCTTTTTTATTTTGGACTCCGTGGGTAACAACTTTTTTCACATTAAGAACGTGAGACGTCAGCTGGGGCTCGAGTCTCGAACTTAAGGAATAGTGATCGGAAATCAATCAATTAATCGATATATCCTAAAAGACTGCAATAATAATAATATTTATATAACCACATACATAATAAGCTATGTAATAACAGATTACTAACAAGCGTAATCGTCTAAAAAATTTAAGTTTTCGTGATAAATAAACTGTTTTATTTGAACTTTATTAATACGTTCACATATACATTAATCACCTATAAATCCAGAAAATTAATCTACCCGTTCACATATGGGAGATTACCTGCAAAATCTACAATCAGCTTTCAATACTGCTTTGAGAGGTTTTTCTTCATAGGAATTATTTTGGTGGAGTATTTCGGAGTTTTTGGTTTCTTTAATTATTATTAACGATATGAAAAAAAGACAAGGAGAAGGAATAGCTAATTTATTTGCGCAATTGGCTGCTAATAATAAACACTTGATGATAAATTATGGCAGTAATACGCATTCGAAATTATATTTTATAGTAAGTAATAAGAGGTCAAAACGTTTACGGACACACCCTTTTTTCTGTGAAATGAATCCCTAATTAATAATATTTAACAAATATTTTATTAGAATTATGTTTACAGACCTGTTTGCTTTGCCGGCATCCATTTCATTTAGCTTTGATTTTGATTTTTCTCCTTACATTCATAATAATAATTATCGATAACACAGAAAACACAGGGTTGAATGTCAATAAGTATCGTTATTTTCTGGGATTATTTTATAATCTCAGATTTTGGGAGAGAAATTTTGTATAGGAAATCGCGCTTTTTAATTACGGATTGGAAGTTAAGCGCGAAGAAGTAGATCATCTAATTATATGTGAACGTATTATAAGAACACTAAGAAACTAGCTAGAAAAAAATGTATATGCATGACACCTTGTGCAATCAGCTGTGTCAGCTGGTTTTGTAAGGAAAGGAATCAGAAAATATTATTTAATATTTTGAAAGCAAGTTACTAAGTTGATTACACAAATACAAAATTTTTAAGTATAATAATAATATGTCACAACTGCGACGAGAAGTAAGTGAGGATATTTATAGTACCGACACTGTTATTCAAATATAAACTTTAAAAGGCTTTAAGGGCATTCAAAAATCTACATCGCGCTAGGCAATTCGTGTTTCAAGGGGATACACAAACGCTGGAAGCTGGGCGCAAAGAGATAAACGAACACTTTCGGAAAAATTGCAATGAGACTGATGAAAATGAAATTAAAAAGGTTTACAAAAATTTGAACGTTTAAATTAATAGTACCATTTAAAAATCTTCATAATGCAGATGATACAGTTAGCGAACGATGTCAGCAAAGAATTACGATCAAACGTTATACAAGCAGTACAGGAAAAAGGAGACGTGTTCCGTAAGTTGACAATTTCGTTCTGCTAATTTGTTTTATTATATTATTATTTACTGATTAGATTTGCGTATCACAGAAGAAACAACACGGTTGGACAATGTTGTTTTTAATCCAGACGCAATAATAGAGCAAATAACCCCACGTAAAGGCAGGACTGTTAGTGGTGCTTGCGGAGGGCAGAATATTGCAGACGATAAAATAATCGATTCTAAGTAACTTTTACAGTAACATTAAATAAAATCCCGTTCTACTAGTCTTTAAAATTCATATAACCATATTAATTGAAAATCGACTTATTTTATTTTCTATGCTTTCTTTTACTTTTATGAGACTTGCTTTTAGCCTTTTTCTTTTTTACTATTTTATTTTTACGTTTCTGCCGTTTTCCTTTAGTAGATGAATCACTTGATTTATCATTGCTGGTACTGGTGTCTGTGCTGGATGATTCACTTTTCGACTCGCTACTGGAGCTATCGCTGTCATCACTTGATGATGTGCTTACTCTTCTACTGCGCTTCGATTTATATTTAGATCTTAATCTGTCATCACTTTTTTCCGAATGTCGTTTCTTATCTAGTTTACTTCCATTACTTCTTGGGTCAACATAATCCCGCTGTCTAGTTTTATCGTGAGTATGTCGTTTGTCTGATGATTCTGTATATTTGTTGTGTCTTTGTCTTTCTGGTGAATACTTTTTCTGCAGTTCTCCACTACGACTAGGCGACTTTCTACGTAGATGTCTGCTGCTTTCATCAAATGATCGTTCTTGTCTGCGCCAGTGACTTTCATAATTCGAACGATCTTGTATATATCTGTGATTACCTCTTCGATGACGTTCCCTGTCTCGTTGCTCACGGTGTCGCTCTTCACGTGCTAAACGACGCTCGGTTGAGTTCATACGATTCGAACGCTCCCTTTCATCTCCATTTCTATCTCTATCGTTCGTTTTCTGCTTTTTGATAGGCTCCCGCAAGTTATCAAACTCACTGTTTTTCAACGAACCTTCAATTCCACGCCCTTTCCCCCGCCATTTCACTTTCGAAACTGACTGAGAAAAGTCCACATGTATACGACGATCGTCAATTAGTACGTTATCCATTTTAAAATAAGCCGCCTCGCACGCTTTCTGATCCTCAAACTCAACAAATGCATACTGCAATGAGTCGCCTGTTTTCCTATCACGAATTACTTCACAACTTTTTACTTTACCAAAACGACTAAATATTATTTCTAAATCATCATCGGTTGTGACTGGATTCAATTTACAAACGAATAGCACATTCTCTGGTGGCGCCATTTCTGCATCGGGCAAATCACCAACAATCTCAAGAATGGTTGCGCGTGCTTTTGCCTCACGCTCGGCGAGAATCTCTTGTAATTCTGCTGCAGTCTTATCATCTCCATCATCAATATCCTCATCTGCTGCAATACGACCATTTTGTAAGCGTTCGGCAGTGGGCGACGGCGACCGACTTGGCAATCTTAAATTACGTGGGTCTGGAAAAGGATCTTCTAATATGACGGTGTGAGTAATACGAATATCTTGATACGGCCGAAAGTTTTCATCTACAATGGCCTCATTTAATTTCCTAAGCGTCTCGTGACCTGTAATAGTATTATACTAATTAGGTATATATAACACTATAATTTCATAGTTTTTGCTTACCTTCGACTACTTCGCCAATAACACAGTGTATACCATCCAAAGAAGATAAATTTGGTGCCAATGTGAAGAAAAACTGTGACCCTACTAAGTTTTTCCCAGCTGAAACCAGCGACAGAAGTCCAGCAGATGTATGATAAATCTTTGGTAATGCTTCTGCTTCGAAAAATCGTTTTCCAACTCCGTCTAATTCACCCCAAATCGAACTACCGCCATTACTCACACCAGTAGGATCACCGGTTTGTGCAATAAAACCTCGCTCGATAGTATGGAATAGATTATAATTGTAGTATTTAATTTTGCATAGCTTAATGAAATTCAAACAAGAAACAGGGCGTTCGTCCACAAATAGATCGACTGTAATATCACCTATCGTAGTTTCAATAACTATAGACATTTTTCCTGCATTTACTATAAAATACCAAAACGACCAAAATTACATTCGCAATAAAAGGGAAAGAAAATTATAACGTTGTTGTTAAAATACTGCATGGAATTGTGAAAAAGCAGGGTGACAAAATAAGTCAAGGCGAATTGAGTACTGAAGGTGGCGTCTTCGCAAAACAGTTACTTTATTTCTCTCTATTTTGTGAAGTCTGACGGCAGACTTCTTTCCAATACAAGATAAACAAACAAAAGACGGAGAAATTATATGTTTGTGAAAGTTCAGATAACGCCTTGGTTATATTGTGATTTATCAGATTTAAATCAAAGAAACGAATGAAAATAAAGTGTCGCGTATTAAATTATGAAAGCATAAATAAATATAAAACCTCCAAATGCAGTTTTTTTGCGTTTTTATGCGAAAGGCACGCTGGCAATTGAGTGTGTGTGTATGTTTCCTCTATTTCGTCTACTCTTCCTCTTCACAAACAAGTAATTCCCCTTCCTCGTGTTTATATATTCATTAAGCCTGATGACGCAGCGAATTCGGAAGGCGCGACCTTGTATATTATCATCCTTGCAAAGAAATGCTGTTCCGTTAACACGGTGTACAGAATACGAATGTATAATCTTATAACCAAAGCTCCCTGCTTCATGCCGTTTTAAATATAACAGATATACAAAAACAAACAAATTAAGGTTTTCTAATGAATTAAATCCAAACAAACAGGTATTTAGCTCTTCATTAACTTTTAGTAGCGTATTTATAGGATTATCCAGCTCAGTAAACTAACTCTAACAATTCGGATTATTATTATGGGCAGCACTGATATTAAACTTTTGTTTTGGTAGTATGAA
Organism: Anastrepha fraterculus; assembly: GCA_037575425.1. NCBI lineage: Eukaryota > Metazoa > Arthropoda > Insecta > Diptera > Tephritidae > Anastrepha > Anastrepha fraterculus. The sequence goes on from JAYXIM010051137.1 coordinate 14,003, forward strand.
GATGAAGAAACATAAACAATTTGTTACATTCTTTTACAACAATTGTTGTCGAAAATGCGTTCGGGAAATTTAAAATAAAACTCAGAACTACTCCATTTCCAGAAATAGAGAAGTAGATCGTTAAAACAACGAAAGAAAAAACGCTAGGTAGCTAGTTTACCAATATGACTTTTAATAGATTTATCATACCTATCATTGATCATTTGATGTATGCCAGACGCTCAATATAAATATATTTTTATATTTCCTCGATTTTGCGATATGGATCACGATCCATCAATATTTCATGTTGCAATGCAGTTAATATTGAACGTCTGACAATGGATCGTTCCGTCTGTTGCGGCAACGAATTTGACTGATAGGAAAATATATTATATATATTTGAATCGAAGGCGCCACATACGTGCCATACGTCAAGAGGGAATGCACAAAAACTGGCAGCTTTCTATTTTTGTCATACATCAAGGGAAGCGAAAATTACAACTTTTTAAAGGAGACCAATTTTGTGTCACGCAAATTTTTATCCCGATTTTGAAGTTGGTCTACAATTACGTTCCCATTACAGTTGGTTCTACGTAACCGCAACGACCCGAATTCCCCATAAGGGGAATGTGTATGCTGCTACAGCAACAAATAACAACAACAACCATAAATTATACTAAAATCTACTCTCCCTTCAATATGCATTCATTATAGAATATATTTCACGTCCAACAAAAACCTGTTTATACACAACCAAGTATAATATTTTCTTTCAGGACAAGAACATCTGTTTTTTTTTATATGCGGCAATACCTTCAATGTAGCACCACAGTCCATTTACATTTTACGTCAGTCAAACGCGTTGCCGCAACGGACCATTGGTATTGCCGTATTAGAAATCAAAGATAATTTAGAAATTAGGGCGAAACAAATTTCAAAAAAAATGTTACTATTTACCATTGGATCTGCATATTTTGGTATTTAAACGTCTTTTGCTTATATAGAAATCAAATATATAAAAAAAGTTCCTAATGGAAAAGGAAAATACATCCGAAAGTGCACTAAAGCCCTCTGAAAAAAATTCGGAAAATAATGAAACTATTAAGCCGAAAGGAAACGACGCCACAACCAATGATTTTTCCTATAATCCGTCGGTCCATCCTGATGGCGGTGACCACATTGATGAGGATTTGACACGCATGCGAGGTGACGCTATTGGCAGTACGTTATACAGTGAACGTTTTGTGCTTTCCACATTGTTGAAGCTGACTAAAGTAGAGAAAGAACTCGCCAAAAATGAATCATTTGAAAGCGATCTATGCTCTGTTTGGGATATGACAATTGAAAAGGATGTTGTGCTCCTTCTATTGGAACATAATGTGTTGGACCTCTTTGCTCATTGTATCAATATAACAGAAGATAAGCGTTTAGTCGAAATTTTAGTGGGAATTTTAGGTAATTTGTGCAATTTTACGGTTGCGCGTAATGCTCTTGTTGAAGACACTACCCTAATACAAACACTGCTGGGTCTAACAGGCTGCTCCGACTCACTGACGCTTTTGCAACTCACACGATTGTTTTCGGTTGTATTTATACATGCAGATCGTTCAGCAGCACTGAAATGGTATCAACACATTTGCTTTTGTCCAGAATTTGTAAAAAATATTACGTTTATACTAAGCAACTCCTTCAATGAACACCTACTACGTCAGACTGTCGAAACACTGAATGCCATACTTGCAAAATTTGCTCTAGTAGAACATGATACACAAACGGAGAAAGGTAAAGATTCTAAAAGTGTGCAGCCACTGCCAACATTTGAACAGCTCTTTGTGAATGAAGCTTTAATAAAAGCTACAACGGAGGCATTCATAGCATTATTGCCAAGAAATGATACTACCGAGTTGCAAGAAAATGAGGATGACGACGATGAAATCACGATTCTACCTACGCAGAATACTCATAACGTAATGCAAATATTCTTGAATATCCATTGCATTTTGACACAATATGGTGATTATTCTCAAAGTAGTTACAAACCGCATACCGAATCGCTAATGCATTGCCTAAGTTATATTCTTGAACCGCTATGCAATCCAAAGCACGTACAACATTTAAGCAATCGTGAACAAGACTTATTGGATAGTATCAATGATATTTTTGAGGTAATTTTTACACCTTTCAATGTAAATTATTTTAAATAAGTTCATGTCTGATTATCAATATCGTTATATTTGCAGTCACTAGGAGACCCTTTTGATGAACGTTGTCTGACATACGCAATACGTATATGGAACCTGATAAGGGAAGAAAATGAACGTATTGCACGAAGGAAACCAGCGAATGATTTTGAAGATAATGCAATTAAAGACGATGACTTCAATTTCGAGAGCAACTATCTAACTTTACTTGATCTTATTGTTCGTATGATCAATGCTGCTACTGAGATACAGTTGGAAAATGTTTTAAAAGATACTGATAACAATATGAAAAATCTGCAAAATACGCTTTGTGTTGACGACAATAATCAACCTAGAAAAACATGCTACAACAAAATAAAAAAGATTTTAGAAAATTTAGAGCAAGATTAGCAGGTTCTTATTAAGCGCCTGTGACCCGATTTGTGAGCCAATATTACAATTTCAATAAACAAAACAAACTATTTAACTACAGTAGATCATTAAATAACATTATACATATTATTCTATTAAAATTCATTTTTTTTGGGATCTACCTAGTTGCTCCCGTAGGGAATCCGTCCAAGACAATTTTCCAAGTTTAACTGCGCCACTACTATTTATAGTTAAATTACTTTGCGTATTTGAATTTTTTGCGTTACGAAATAGAGTATTGTTTTTGTCGATACAATCATTCAAATGCGAAAGTGAGCCATCTAAAATTACAATGCGGGATGTCACTTCAATGCCAGATTGTTCTTCAATCCTGTCAGATATATTAATTACGGCTTGTTCAACTTCGTTCGCCTTGATGATATTCTCTCCAATCAATTCAGAAAGTTGCAAATTTAGTTTTCCACCATTGGTACGTACCGTAAGGTTACCATGGACTCCAGCTGGCAAGGCAATACAAAATATTAACATTTTTTGACAATGTACAAAATCGCCTACTCACTCATATTTAGCTCTCCATCCTTAAGTACTTCAACTTCAGTTTTTTTGTGAACATTTCTTAGATGCAATGAACCGGAATTGGTTATAAATTTTGACTGCTCCACATAGCAAGAATTCGTCGAAATATCGCCCGTATCCGTCCTACAGTTTAAGTGATCGCCCTGCAACTTATCGAATGAAATATTCTGCGAAATATACCAATTAAAAATTATTAAAATTTATTTTTTAGTTATTTCAATGCATTTACCCCCATCTCCTTGGTCTCCACTCGAGTTACTCTTCCTAAGAGCATACCTTTACATGTAATATTCCCGCCGTTGCTATCTAGTGTTACATTATCTGCTCGAATCTCCTTGGTTTCTATGTTTTTTTGTGCCCGCACCGTTACTTCAGAGCTTAAAATATTTTGGACTTTTACACTGTCGTTAGTTTCCACATAGAGATCAGAGCGGATCGGTACCTCCAGGTTACAATGGAAGTCTGTAGCGTCCGCAACTTTATTTATTACAATATTTACTCGACGCTCATCTTCGCTGACGTCGACTTTCATAATGACTGGACAATTCCGTGTATGTCCACCATGCAACTCAGCGATAAGTACATTTGCATCTGGATACTCGTGTACATCGGCAGCTTTCACACGCAAGTAAATATCGGAATGTATATTTATACGTGGAAAAGGATAAATGTAGCGCATTGTTTCCTGGTGTACTTGTTTGTTAGACGGCATTCCTGACACACTGCTCATCTTATTTGATTTTACTGATTTCTTGGCATATAAGCGAGTATTCGTGGTCCGTAACGGAGGTGTTAGCCGACGTAGCAACAACATTTCCTACCTTTTCCGTGAAAACTTGCTTTTTACTATAAATTCTTTTTCGGGAATTTACACAACTGTCAAATTGGATTTCAGCTGATCGATAGAAATGGAAGTAAACAATGAAGAGAATTTAGATGAAAAATGCAAAATATAAACAATAAGCAGGATCTCGAAATTAACCAGCTGATTTTTTCACTATGGGTCCAAAACACAAAAACAAATTACAAGAAAGTGTATTAATTTTTTATTTTTTCTGGAGAAATGTAGCGTATTCTTTACATGTTCCCGAAACTAGTGCTCCACATTTTTCTTTAGAATAGCAATTGCAGATGGTCTCTTTCATATTCAGTTCAAGTTCGAAAAATTGCTGCTGTTTATGTTTAAAAATTGGGACAATTATGTGTAATTGTTTTCTTTCTTAGTAGCCATTGTGCCCAAATAAAATTATAATTCTGAAAATGTTCTCAAAATAAAATATAAAATCTAATTGCGCTGCCATATTTATATATATATATATAAGGAGAAGGAATAGCTAATTTAATAGCCCAATTGGCTGCTAATAATGAACAGTTGGAGGAAATCCGTAAACGACGTTTACTGAGGTTTCAAAACCTATGACAGCAATACGCATTCGAATTTCGATATTACATTTTATAATATTATTATTATTATTATTATTATATATAAGAAAAGTAGAGGAGATCCACTACTTTACATTGAAATGGAGCACTAGTCATTTTATAATAATTTTTATCTGTTACATGAATTCATAGTTAATAATACCTAACAAACATTTTATTAGAATTATGTCTACAAACCTGTTTTCACTTTGACGTTTTTATTTAGACACGTAAAAATAATATCTATTACACAGAAAACACAAGGTTGTATGTCAAAAAGTATGCTTATTATCTAGGATTATTTTATAATCTTAGATTTTGGGAGAATAATTTTGTAAAGGAAATCTCGCTTTCTAATTACGGCTTTTTAATCGTGCTTAACTTAAGAAGCTTAACAAAGGTAATTTTAATTTTAGTGCTGAAGAATTATAATTTTAAATTTTGTTTTCAGGCGGACGAAGGGAGGGTCAGTTGGTCTTTGGCACGATTTAAGGTAGCAGTGGGGAACTACGCCTTGATAGATCAGCGGATATTCTTATTCCGCTGAATAAAAATCATGGAGCCGAGGGGCCCATCATAAAGACGGATTTCTGGCGTTCATATGAATGTCTTTCTGGCAATGGATTTATCCATCAGAAAGTCAATTATAGCAACGCGAGTAATCTATTAGTCGCCGAGCTCCAGTCAAATACCCAGCGTATCGAATCCCACTGGAGGTTTGTAAAGCGTTTTTTCTTAATGCCGAATTATAATCACATCATGAACTTGCCGATGCTGGGGTTGAGTATCTTTGGAGGCGTTTCGTAAAAAAGAGCAAATACCCTTTTATGGCATTAATTAACGCTATAAAATATATATATAAAGTATAATTAAAAAGATTAATGTAATTAACACATTAATTTTCTCACGACAAAGTTTTTGTGTACTAAACCGCTTAAATATTTAATGATATCTTTCACGTTAATTCTATTCTATTTAAATTTTTGTTCAACTTTGGTCTAACCGACTTTAAATTTTATCTGCACAAATGTTTTTTTTATTACATTTTCCAACGGGTTTCCAGAGGTCTGTAGGGGGATTAAGCTTAGACTGTGCTGGGGTTGTCACAAGCACCACTTTCCATCCACCATCTCAAAAAGAGTGGCTAAGCATTTCCCCATGCCGCTTTTATCTGGTGACCGTGTCATACAGTTAACATAAATCGTTTTGGAAAATTTCAGATAGTATGGGTTTATACGTTTTACTCTGCGCTTATTAAATTTAGCTGGAACGTTTCGTCTTTCAACTTTATGTGATATAATTCCCCAATCTCTCTCATTTTTATTGGACATTCATTTAGGGAAACTGTTTGCCCACCTATTCTCGAGAGAAACTACTTCCGTGTTCCGAGTCATAACTTTCGTCGGTTTGATATTTTCAGAGTTTGCGAAACGGTGAACAGTGTAGATGCATTTATAAACAGAACGTTATATGGTCTTCAATTTTACCAATGCTAGTAATTAATAATAACTTAGTTTAAGTCAATATTCCACAAAACTATGAATTGTGACGAATGACTAATATTTTTTGCAAATATAATGTCGTTAATGAATGAGTGACATTTGTATCTAAGGCTATGTGGCATACACATTTAAAAACTATACATTTCTGAATTATTAACTTGTTGGAAGTTTTGCTTTAAATAGACATATGTAAGTATGTACATACATATATAGTCTTAAGCAAAATTTATTGTACAAAATAGAGTTCATGGCCTATAATAAAAATAAAAATTTTAATCGGAAATTTCGACATAAATTATTTAGTTTGTTATGCCTATTTTTCACTCATACATGCACATTCTGTTTTTGTGCGGTTGTAACAGCATAGAATAATCCTAAAACATTGGTACTGGAGCGTACTGTGGGATAAACGAAGAGGTGAGAATAGTTAAAGGCTTCGTGGGGCTTGCCTAAACTTACTTAAATTACGAATTTCTCCGTAGTGCAGATCAAAGTAGATGAACTCTCTCATCTTTATGTATTGATTACCTCGTATTACTTTATCCGGTAAATATTAACGTTGTAATCTCATAGATTGATGCCTATATACATATGAGTGTGCATGTCCTTCGGCAATATTAATAAAATTAGAATAGAACAATACCCCTACGCTGGTTTTTATATATTATTTGACTTTATGCATTTCCCAAGACATTTGCCTTGTTCTCTGTTTTATTGTGCAAAGGAACAAATATGGCACTCCTGCTCTTTGTATTCCGGCAAAAGTTAAGTGCAGAGCCATTTTTACAATATAATGCACATTACTCACATCCAATTAATGTAAACAATAGACTTTAGTTTTGTTTACATTCTCGACACTTTTTAAACCAAAAGATTAATGCAATTCAAATTGAAGTAATAAACAAATTTATTATTGTATATCAATTTCCATAAAACCATCAGCATTTGTTAAATGTTGATTTTCTTTTTTCGTGCCTTCTTCTACAGCGAAACTCGGTCCGATTAAGCAGTTTTTCAGTACAGAACCACGCTTAACTACAGCTCTGCTGCCCACAATACAATTTTCAATGTTACAGCTGAATAGGAAAGAGTTTGTATAAGTACATTTATAATTAATCGATATCGTTAGCTCACCCCTCCTCAATAATAGCGCTTGTCATTATTATAGATTTGCTTATAATATTTTTAGGATTAATCGTACAATTTGCACCAAAAACGCTGAAGTTAAGCGAAGTCTTTTCTGACAACTTTGCGCTATCACCTACAGAAATTTCCTTCGTTTGTGTAGAGTTCATAACAGCGTTTGCTGAAATGAGTGCATGCTCTTGTTCATTGAAGAATTGTGGCCAAATATTGCAAATCTATAAAAAAATCCATTTCATTATAAGTTTTATAGTTTGAGGCCCATTTACCTTTTGGTTAATCGCGTAAAACATCAGTGTTGTATTTACCCGCACACCAATGCTCTCTTTAGGCGCTACGACTGCATAACACCGAATTAAATCACCATTGTAAGGCTCCTTAATTCGAGAATCGTTGAATAAAGTGGCTTTTTGTATGCGTTGCTCGAGTTGTGTGTTTGGTGCATACTAAATTGTTGAAATAAAATATTTAGACTTCTATGTCCATATATCGTGATTTATTTATGTATATTAGAGATATTCTTACATGGAAAATATCGTTTTCGGGTTTCGTGCTAACACCCACTTCCGAATGTATGTCAGGCGCAGCAAACGAGCTGCCCGGCTTCTTGGACATTTGCTTTTTAACGATATAAGGTAGGAACTCACCTTTGAGTGTTGAAATGTTTTCTTTCTACAAATGATAAGCATTAAATATATAAGTCTTTGATTAAAAAAAAACGCTTTATATGTATGCTGGTACCTTTAAAAGAAAATCAATTGTCCATTTTTTCATTACGTAAATGTGAGAATCCATCAATCGTGAGAATATTGTAATTTTTCCGTTTTTGCGCAACAGGTGGGAATTTACGTGCACTACCTCCTCGAAATCGCTTGTCGATGCAAGGAGCAGCAAGCGACTAGAATCTGGATGAATACCTATTAGATCACGTTCAGGTTTATGCTTTGTTTTTGGGCCTGGCAATGCGCCATCCGACTCAAAGCCATTTTTAAAAAGTAGTGCGACCAGCGCAGCATCGTGTTGGCGAAATTTGTTGATTAGTGGATATAAACTAACGTTTGAAACTATATCGCAAGATAGCACCAAAAAGTCTGATTTCACTCTGCAGAGATGGAGATGAATGTCTATGAAAACACATTACATCAAACAACATATTATTATATACTTGTCATGTATTAGCCGCAAGCTGTCGGCAGTTCCGAAATCGCTTTCACTGTCAATTACCACGAAGTCAATTTTAATTTTTAGTGGTGTACGTTCCAACGCTTGTTGAATCTCGGAACGTTCACTTTCCAATACCACCACAATAACATCTGTGAATTCCACGAGTAAGTAAGAAGTAAATAAATAGTAGTGAAATTTAGAATATTTACCTTGAAAATTGTGCTGTTGTAACATATTCAATGGATACCATAACAGCGGGTAGGGACCGATAGGCAGAAGACATTTTGGCGAGTCAGCCAACACTTCAGGTAGTCGCGTACCACGTCCAGCTGCCAACACTACAGCCTGAAATTCTTGCGTCACCATTATAAATTATTCGTTATTTATTATTAAAAAATAAAAATAATTAAAAGCAATACTCCACTGCGAACGTAGTTTTGATGTACGGTTAGGGACACGAAATTCAATGCGATACGAAATCAAATCGATAAGTTTGCTGTTTGATATCGATACTTTGAAAGCAATATTCCTACGGTACGAGTACTTCTACCTAATGCTGAAAACAGTGACCGGCGTACGTAGTCCCTTACCGCAGCTCCTAACGAGCACAAAACTGAGCAAAACTCATCCCATAGAGAACAACTGCGTTCTTTTAGTTACATATTTACACAATACATCGGTTTGTGTGTGTATGTGTTTGGTTGTACCTACACAATGTTGCCATTGATATTTTTCCTTACACACTTTTTCACACATCCGCGTTATCAGTTAGAATTTTTCATTGTTTAATAAACCAACGCAATTGTTCTCTACGGGATGAGTTTTGCTCAATTTTGTGCTCTCTAGGGGTAAGAGACTACGATACGTCGGTGACTGTTTTCAGCATTAGTGTTGCCCGTCCTATTCACATAAGGTTGTTTTTGTTGTTGTTGTAGCAGTAATACAAGCCCTGTCAGTGTTGAGTATTTCACCGGTCGTCTTCGTATAACTCATCTAAAGGTAGGCCCAGGAAACATGCTATTTCGACAGGTTGGGTCCAGAGGGAGAGGGGTATTAGATGAGTGGGTTTTGAGGGGCATGTGAAAAGGTGGTTAGTGTCGTGCGGGGTGCCTTCACATGCAGGATGTATGGTTGATATGTCGGGGTCAATTCTGGGTAAGTAGGAGTTTAACCTGCTACAATATCCAGAACGTAATTGTGTCAGTGTTACGTGGGTCTCACGGCTAAGCTGGAGCCCTTCGTCTGCTGTAGGTGGGGGTTGGACTCCGATTATGGCATTCGGCCGTCGGGAGCTTAAGAAGGTGGTGAAGGTCTCCCGATGAATGTCGTTTATTGTCTGTCTAAACACTGACTGGTCCAGTAGATGTCTGGATCTCGTCGGGGTAATTGAGGCTCATGACGTGCCTGGGAGGCGGCTCTGGCTCAATCAGGTGTGTGCAAGGGTGAAACCTGCGGTGGCACCTTAACAGGAACTGCTTGCTGAGCAGTTTATTGTGCTCCTTTCAACCACCTTGTCGTTGTGCTTCGTCGGGTTCGACAGGGACCTTACAGTGGACCAGATCTTACTCACACCGATGGTGAAGTTATAGATCTTCAAGTGCTCAACCATTTGGTCCGCTTGTGTTGATTTACCAGTTGCCGGATCTCCGAATTGAGATTTCTTACGTGGGGATCCCTGGGATCGACCTGGCGTAGGTGGTCCCGCTCGTTTGCTAAACTGGTTGCTTCAACTGGAAAATTTGGGCATATGTCCCGGATCCTTCCAGCAGGGATGAAGCGAGCCGCAGCAGCTGTGAGCACCTTGAGCAATGCGCGTTCGCCTACGCGCATATCAGTGGGGATGGAAAGAGCCGCGAAGGTGGCCTCGGTGGATTCCGTGAAGCCGGCCCAATTAGCTTTATTAAAGTTAATATAAGACCGGTGATTCGCGGAGACAAATTCGGTAAGTCTCTCGAGACGATAATGAGGAAGTGGTCTTATGCAAGCATTAGCATAGGTCGCCAGGTCTCAAATCACAATATTACCAAGCCATTGGTAAATGTAAATTCTCATACTTGTGTTTATTTTGTTCGTTTGTTTTGTATTGCGACGGGAGTTGACGTCAGAGTAAAGTGATTGTTTTTAATGGTGCCCCCTTCAGTACTCAATTCGCCTTGAGCAGGGATGCATGCGCCTAGGGTATTCAGTCTTAAGTTAAGCGTGAAAGAGCAAACGAAAAGTAAATAAAGTGATTCACTAAAGCAAGTGCTGTTGCCATTAATTTGTGACTTTTATTTGACAATCCAGTGATCTAACTTGGAGGAAAGATTTTATTTAAATAAAAACGCAACAAATTCGTAACAATATAATAAGAATTAACCTTTTTTACCTATTGATTTTGAAATAGTTCATTTATGAATATTGATGAATATTGTTAGTCTTTCAATTGTATGGGAAATGCTAGAAATTGCTACATTGTAGTGATCGGCCAAGTCGCGAAAACTGTACGCTTCAAGGCCGGCAAATTATTAAACAAAGCGAAACTTTTGACTGAAACTGTTGAAAAGCTTATCGGAGGGTAGGTTTTTATATATAGATACTAGGTTTTATAAATCTATGTTTCCTCTATTTTTATATACTATTTGTCAAGGAAAATGTAATGATAAGCTTAGTAAAAATTCAATTTCATCAGCTCTGCCATAGCTGCACGCAAAAAAAAAAGCAGAAATAATTGGTACGTACACTTCTGTTAGGTGTTTGGCAGAGCTCCTCCTCCTAGTTGTGGCGTAGTTGCATGTATTATTTGCTTATTTTTAAATTCCTTGTCATTACCAGAATTTCCGGTCTATATTTTTATGATTGTTATTAAAACAATGTGATAAAAAATTAATCATTACTTACAATCTCAAATATTTCATTACATGGCTGTAAAAGGCTCACACTTACAGAATCTTCATTAGAACCTTTTTTTAATAAGCCGGTTCTACGTGCCTCTTTGACTCGGGTTTTTTCCCGCTCAAGGTCTGACGCCCCAGTAAACTAGCCCTGTCTAGTGCGCTGAACGTAACACCTCATTTATCGTCACTGGAGCAGCCGCATGCAGCAAGACGGCTCCTAATACCTATCTTCAGGACTGAGCTTAACCCTGAAAACCGTTTGGTTGTAGGTGACTTCAATGCGGGCCACGAATTCACGCATTCAAGTCTTCCAAACGATCGCTGTTGTGGGTCGCTTCATCCCAGCTGGAAGGATCCGGGACATATGCCCAAATTTTCCAGTTGAAGCAGCCGTTCTAGCAAACGAGCGTAACCACCTACGAAAGCCCTATCACGGGGATCTCGGAAAATGAATGAATAATATGGTTCAAATGACTGCCACGACTGGCTTTACAGTAGGCCATCCGATCAATCCAATTTTTAAGCACGTTTTCGATTGTTTGGGCTCCAATTTCATGAATGGCAACTTCGATTTCGGGCTTAAATCACAGCTCCGAGGCGGCCAATTGATATCGGAATTCAAAAACGGTAGCCAAAAGTTCGAGTGTAACTTTGGCAGTGTGCACCGTCCTGTTGAAACCAAATGTCGTCCATGTCATCCTCTTCAATTTTTGGAAACAAAAACTCGTTGAGCATGTCATGGTAACGCTCGCCATTTACTGTAACAGCGGAAGAAGAAGAAGACTCATCACTTTGGAAATAGGTTTTCAATATTTCCCAATTTTGTTCAAGCGTATAGCGTCCTATTTCGTACATGTCAAACATTTAAGTAAATTATGAACACTTTTGACATGTCATTTGTGTTACCATTCTCAAAAAAATAGGTGGTTCAAAAAGCAAACGCTATATGGCCCACCCTGCAGTTCAAATTGACTTATAGTTTGCTTTACGCTAGTTCGATTAATCCAGTCTAATTTCTCTCGACTAAATTTTCTTTGAAAACCTCCCTTCATTTTATTATTTAGACTTTGGTATTGAGTATTTTTATGTATTTTATTTAAGTTTACAAAAAATAATAAAAAATTACGTCAGTAATCTCTATCTAACATTTCGGACATAAAACCATTCATATTAAGGTACACATATAATACGAGTTTTGGGACTACTTTCAAATTCGTAATATGTAGCTGTTATAACAGTAAAACAAATAAAAATAAAATAAAAATGTAAACAAAAATAAAATTAAAATCGGTTTATAATTCGTTAGGCTTAATGCTTAAAGCTAGAATAAATTCAAAAAATTCGATTTACATTTTGAATTCAATTCAAAATGCATTTGTTAGACAAGATGAATATGAAATCATTATAGTAAGGCTAGATGCTAGTGGTACAGAATGTGGTTAGGATATCGTCGAGGTTGGATTTAATTACTTTCTTTAATTATTACTTTTACTTTCTTCGCTCATACAAGTAATCGTCTTCATAGTAACGCGGCGTCGAGGTGGCAACGAAAAGTTGTGGACGGCGTTGCAATAGTGAAATGTTAATCTCTTCCGGAGTACGATAGACTTGGGGTTGCGGCACAGCATGATGCAACGGAGATGCAGCAGTGAAGAATCTGTAAGGATTTGGAGTAACTAGTGGAGCAATTGTTTGCGCAATGGGGCGCTGTTGAATGGGATGCTGTTGAATAGGCTGAATCAATTGAGGCTGCGGATGTGGCTGAGCCGTAGTTGTAGTGCTTACTGGCTTGCGGTAAACGGTTGCTTGCTGCTGTTGGGGCTGTGGCTGCGGTTGGACGGGTTGATGACGTACCTGCTGCACTTGTTGCGCTTGCTGTACCTGTTGGCGGGGTTGTTGGTAAATAGGTTGTTGTTGTTGATGCTGTTGTTGGAAGCCAACTTGAACCTGACAGAAGTAAAATATATGTTTATTAAAATTTATTTTTATTATTTGCAGTACTCACAGGTTGCCGTTGGTGGTTTACACGTTGACGAGGCGCTTCTTCTTCATCCTCATAACGCTCATTGTCGTAATAATTTTCTGGGTAGTAACGCTCCGAGTAGCGGAGTGTCACATTTGGTTTGCTTTGGTGTTCTTGGAGATTGATTGGTTTGTAGAGGTAATCGTTAACAATGTGATATTTCGACGATTGCTGGCAGATGTTGTCATGCGATGGCGGCATGCAGATGAGATGGATTTGGTGGAAAGTGAAACCCTCGGGACAGATCCACGAATGACGTTGATTGTCTTGACAGTAATGGAAGACTTCACAACTAAGTGACTCATCGGCATAGTAGCTGATAAAAAGATGTAAAGAAAATTAAGTAAAATATAAAATAATTAAATTAAATTAATTATAATGAAATAAAAAAAAATAAATAAATATTAAATAGTCTAAAAATATATATAAAATATAATAAAATAAAAATAAATTAAGGGTAATTTAGATTGGTACATTGAATTAATAAATATTTGGAGCTTGAATAAAATAAAATAAAATTATATTAAGTTAAGATTAATTTATATTAAATAGTTATTTATGAATAAATTATAAGATAAATCAAAATAAAATAAAACAAAAAATATATAAGATAAATTAAGATTAAAAAAATAGTTATACAAATTTACAAACCCCGAGTTTTTCGAGTTGCAATTAAACGAAGATTTAGCCAACAATTGTGACAATCTGTCTGGCTCCTCTTCTTGTTCTTCTTCGCTTTCCTCTTCACTCGCTGGTTTCTTGTTCTGTTTCAAGTAATTACTTTGCTGTTTTATATTACGGTTTTGGTAGATTTGTCGCGGGGCTTCCTCCTGATCCTCCTCCGACTGACTATAGTCGTATAATTGACGTTGTTGTGGTTGTTGTTGCTGTCGGTAAGCCAAATGTGTTTGTGCTTGTGATTCAAATTCATCCTCCTCATCAGTGGCATCGATGGAGCGTGCAGCGAAGCCTTGCGGTTTGGCGGTAGTTGCTGAGGTGGTAACATCGCTGGTGGCGGCAGAGTACGCGCTGCGCAATAGGCACGTCGCCAAGACTAGTAGTATAAGACGTAAGCTATAATTGAAAAAAAAAAAACAGAAATGTATTCATAATCAATGTAAGCCATACTGACAAAAATCAATATTTGTATTGACCAGATATACATATGTACATACATAACCAGATGTACATATATATTCATACATGTATATATATATATATATACTCAAAATATACACATATATATAAATAATAAGCCAAAAACAGGTTACATGAGAAACCAAATTTTCAAAAAATGTTATACAAAATCAATAGTTTGAAGTGTTGATCGTTTTATGTAGACAAGGTTCATCCTATGTGTAATTGCTTGTTCTTTCAAGTGTAAATTTTAAACCCAGAAATGTTTCCTCATTTAAAGAGACAATGAATTATTTTTAAGAGAAAAAATCAATAATACCAAATAAATGCAAAATAAATATTTTTGTTAAATTGAAGTGCGAGTTTGGGTGAACGTTGAATTTAATTTAAAATATAATTTGTAGGCATTATTTTTTCATATGAAAAACTCCAATATTTAACCTTATTCAAAGAAATTGGCTTGAAAGATATTCATCACAAACAATATTTTTTTGATTATGACACTCTTCGTACTGTGCAAATAGTTTTACATTTTTTATATGTAGATTTTCCAAGTGCTTTATTCTAATTCGCCGACGACAGTTGCAAAAATCTAATTATTTGTTACTTAAATCAATTTTTTCTTTTTAATTCACCTCATTCAGTTTTAATTTCACATTATTTTTCATTTCTTAATTTTTTTCTATTTCATTTTGTGAACTCAAGGTCGGAAAGGTAAACAAAGGTTCATTATAAATACAATATTATATCAATGGAATTATTATTAAATTAAATTATTATTATATCAAAGAAAGTAGAAAACAGGCAAAACATATTCGTTTGTTGCGATTGTGTTTAATTTAAAATTTATTTTTATTTAGTTTTCATAACTGTTTTTTTTACATAGCAAGAGAGCTCCGATGAAAATATCTTTCTTGCAAACATGTACACAGTTTGAAAAAAATAGTGTTTGCATACAAATTTCTCTATTTCTTTTTCGATTTTTTGTTGAATGTCAAAAAGAAAGCTGACCTGCATTGTACTGAAATTGTACAATACTTTAATAAAAAAATAATTTCTTTTTTAATTTTTTGCAAGTGTATTTAAGTTATTTTTAAGTTGAGTTCACGTAGACGTTGTAAATTAGTTTAAAGTTGTGCTCTTATTAAATCTACAGTCGGATTACAGCTTTCGCTTTTATAGCGACATTTTCGATTCTAGTTGAAAAAACTGTAAAAATCTCCATCTCTGGCTAATTGTTTTTGGCAACAGTCAAGAGTGACAAAAGAAAATAAATATTAATGAAGAAATACAAGAAGTTTGGGCGTTATTCAGTGAGTATTTATTGATACAAAATAGCAATTTTACGGAATGTTTTTGTTAATAACTTTTGAATAATACTACTGGACTAAAGCACGTCAATTGGCACCCAAATTGATTATTTTTGAAAATTTTGGCATCGGCTGTAACTAAATAATTACCGAAACTATATATGCATATCATGCAAGTGGGAGAAGCCATTCACTTGGGAGTGGTTAGGACGATTCTTCTGCATATGGTCCAAGTGGCTCACAACTTTCGGTCTTCCGCCCAAATATACTCTGGGGTAGTTCCCGAACATCCATTTGAGAGCAAGCTAATGTGAGAAGGCGAAGTAATCTAGGATATCTGGTTGTGCGCTGGGTTTAAGAACCCTCCAATGAAAAACAAAACAAAGCCTCGGATGAGAACTGCTTACGCTGCTTACCCCTGTAAATGAACTAGGGATTATGATTTGAGTACATGCACATGGAATGCCCGATCCCTTAATGGGGAAGGTGCCTCTGCCCGGCTGGTTTATGTCCACGTAAGAGCAAAGACTGACATCACTGCCATTCATGCGAGAGAGACTTCTTCGCGAAGTACTTTTGTTCCCTCCGGTGGACGAACATCTCGCAGTAATCAGTATCAGAATGAGATCTTTTAACATTTCATTAATTTGCATCTACGCTTCTATGAGTGCCTGGAACATTCCTATGAGCGTTGCCCACGTCACGACCGTGCTAGGCGACTTCAATGCCAAGGTGAGCAAGGAGAGAATTTTTGGTCCCACATTCAGAAAATTCAGCCTGCACAGCCGGTAACGGACAGAGGCTTATCCACTTCGCCGGGGCTCGAATCATGGTAGTCTGCAGCACCAGATTCTAGCATATAAAATACAAAAAGCTACGTGACTGTCTCCTGATCGAATAACGCGAAAACAGATCGATCATGTTGGGATGGATGAAAGACACGATCCTAGTGTTTTAGATGTACGTACGATCCGAGGGCCAAAAGACTACGCAAAAAATGTACGACACGGGAAAACAGCAATCGCAACAGACAACCCGTTTTATCTCAATGAAGAAACGAAAGGTCGAAATTCGGTGAGCTTGAGATGCACTCCACAACACGAAACGGAGTTGCTTATGGTATATGTCGCGATGCATGAATTTGGTATTCTCGCAGACCTAATATGGCTATGCAAAATGACATTGCTCTATACCAGCAGCGCCGTCAGAATTGATAAGATCCTCTCCGAGCCACGACGTTTCAGACAGGGTGACTCTCTGTCGTGCGACTTAATTAACCTGCTGCTAGAAAAAATCGTGCGAACCGCAGAAATTAATCGATCAGGTACAATTTTTATAACAGCGTATAATTATTGGCATATGCCGATGATATTGACATCATCGGCCATAACAATCGCGCTGTTAGTCCTGCTTTTTCCAAACTGGATTAAGAAGCAAAGCGAATGGATCTGGTGGTGAACGAGAACAAAACGAAGTACCTCCTGTCATCAAACAAACAGTCGGCGTATCGGCACCCACGTCATTTTTATTAATTTTTCTATTGTAACTAATATATGTATGCACATATGATACATATATTCTGAATTCTTGACAATATTTTGCATCAAAGTACAATTTTTCGGAATATCATGAACCCAGCGTCAACTAGCAGATAGTTCCAAGTATGCCAACAACAACTAACCAAAATTTGATTTCCAAAAAGTTTACAAACAAACGTTTACATTTATGCACATACGAGTATGTTAAGTTAAGTATGTATTTATATATGATACAATGTTTTCTCTGCTTAAAGGCATGCCGTATGATTGTCAGCGGGGATGTCTTTGATCCTTTTGTGCCGATAACAGAGTCACTCAGATTTGGCATGCGTAAAGCCTCTCCGTCGAAGTCTATGAAAAATCTGATGGGAAAATCATTTAAGAAATCTTAGGTGCTTTACAATGTTTTATTTGCACCGGCTCTTTCAGTATCACATTCTCCTAGTCCATTTCTTATTGGCCTCTGTTTGTGCTCGCATCACCATGCAATAAATGAAACTACTTTATGATATGGGAAAATTTCGAAAATCCGCTGGACAACAACAAAAATTAAATATTACATACAGACAAATGTATTAAATAAAATACTTGTATGTGAAAATATCTAACTGGAAACGCTCTTGCATATACGCAAACATTTACATATCAGACAGCGTACATACCCTATGATCGGAGAGTACCGGGAATGTTTCAATAAAACAAAACAGAGTTAAATTTCAGGCAAATTTATTTTATCTATCTTCAAAATATGACCCGTCTGAAGCAACACACATGTGCCAACGTTTAACCCAGTCCACATGCACCCCTGGTAGGTCGACGAAGGGATGGCCTTCAGCTCCTTCGTTGCATTCTCTTTGAACTCCTCTATCGACTAAAATCTCCTTCCACGAAGTGGTAACTTCAACTTTGGAAACAAAAAGAAGTCTACGGGGCCATATCAGCTGAATACGGTGCTTGCACGATGGTATTTACTTGATGTTTGGTCAAATAATCCAGCACAATTTGGACTTGGTGCGATGGCGCGTTATCATCATACAAAATCCAAGAATTTTTTGCCAACATTTCCGGCCATTTGCGACGTATTTTCATTGTCTTACAGCCCTACCAACATAAGAAAAAATATGGACCGGTTCCCACGTGCGCGGTTCGTTTAAATTAAACATTCCCGTTACTTTTTGATCATAGGGTATGTGAATGGACATGAAAACTAAAAAAAAAAAATTACTAAAAAACAAGTACACGGGAAAATCGTCGTGCGAACTTTGGGAATTGCAGAAGCCAGTTAGATCGGCAGCCAAATATGCATGAATGTGGGGAATAGGCGAATGGCGAATACACTGAAGATGCACCAAAGCGCTTCGCCGGCAGCTCTGATGATGGCAGTGACGACGGTCGGACGACCACTTACTTGTATTTCCAAAGAGCTAAGCAATGGAATTGAAATAGAAGAAGTAAGAGAAGATGGCAATAAAAGAAAATTGCAAACGAAGAGGCAAGCAAACATGATAACTCAACGTTAAGCAAAGTTTAAGCGGCCGTCGATGTGATTATATAATATAATCGAAAACGATGCCGCCGGTGTAGCAGTTGTGGAGAAGCGTCCCTCAAAAAGAGGGAAGTGACACTGGCACAGCTAGACGCTCTTGCGCATGTTGTGTTGCACAGTGGTGCTTACCTTTCTGCATTTTGGTAACTCTATGTATACATATGTGTTTATGTTGGTGAATCTACATGCAATATGTGTGTATATGCATGTATACATCTTTGGTGGTGGCATTGTTTATTCATAATAGTAAATTCTTTACATACATCTATACTAATTTTTGACTGCTGAGCTTTGCATTCAATCTGCAGTAAATGCATACATATGTATATACATAAGATATGTTATTCTTTTTGTCAAGTTTATGCCAAAGCGGAAGGTGCAACATGTGACTGACTGCCCAGCTTATGTTGTCGCACTTATCACATTTCATTCGTGGCTGGCGCATCTTATGTGTGGATGCTATAGTTAAAGAGCAAAGTGTGGGTTGATGATTTGCCGCCTCAGCCGCAGTCGAGTGTGCTTGTGTGCGCTGAGTGTAAATTTTAATGACGATTGAAACGCTTTGGTGTGAAATATTTACAGATCTTATATGAACATCCACTTGGTTTGAGAAAGGTAAATCAGCTTATAAGCCCAACGCAACTTTATTAACGGAGTTGTAAAGATTTACGACAAAAAGTGCGCTGTTTTGGAAATTTATGGCTGCTTAAAGTTTGCTACTAATAATGCTAGTAATGAATAACTCCTAGACGGTACCTTTTTTTAGTCATCTTTGACATTTGTCAAGTAGACATATGTACCATTTTTCACGATAGATATTGCAACTTATTATGAAAATGGTCGACTTTTAAGAACAACAATTCTCTAAATTCGTGGATTTTTAGTGGAAATAATCGTCCGAATGAGTCGACAATTCAAAGGCTGATGAAAGAGTTTCCTGAAACTGGGCCTGTCGAAGATAGAAAAAGGATTGTAAGACCAAAAACTGGACGTTCTGTTGAGAATATTGCTGCTGTAGCACAAAGTGTTGATGGACAAACTTCATCATCGATATCTCAACGTTCTCAATAATTAGGCATGCATGAATTAACCGTTTAGTAGATTTTACCTGTACCTGCGCTGAGCCATTCTCCGTTAGACAGGGTTCCCATTATTAGATTAAGAATCACATTTTGTTTACTCTTCAAAGCATATATAATAAAGACCAATAAATAAATGTTTCATGTCTTTCATAATTTTCCCTTAAAAACTCTTAAAATTAGTTTACGTATTGATACTCTAGCGGTATTTAACCTCTTAACATACTAACGAAGTGCGCACTGCTGAGAATTCTTTAAGAAAAATTAGACATTATAACTGTTACGTGAACACCACCTCTTCTTGGCGCAATACCCGCTTAGCAGTTTTGGCCATGTTTAACAAAGCCGCCTTTAAATTCTAACAGGCAGACATGCTTTCATCCGACCATATTTTGCGTAGGAACTGATGCACGCAGCTGCCATATTTGAATAACTCAGCCGGCAGTCCGTCAGCTCCCGCGGTTGTTTTGTGATTTAATCGCGTTATCGCTATTCTCACCTCTCATGATCGAGGAGCGGAAACTACAGTCCCGTTGTCAACGATTGGATTATCGGGATTTTCATATTCTCTCTTTAGCGGGTTTAGAGGAGTGCTCCCTCCATAATTCAAACACCTTCTGGATGTCAGTCAACAGGTCGCCGTCTTTGTTCTTACAGAAAACCGTCCTGGTCTTGAAACCTTGAACACTACCTACTATATTAATTAGTTCCCAACTACCATATCTACTTAAGTTACACAAACAGTTTTGCTAAAGATATTAAGGGTTTTCAAACAGATACATTAGCAAGCAATAATAATAAAAATTATTCCATTTTAGTGATTATCAGTGATCATGAATGTCTTTGACCGCTAAGTGAACATAAACTGTACATACATAATTACGTACTTGTGTATATATAGTATATTTGAATGTAAAATACGAGTATTTCCCGACATTACACGAATGTTTATTGACCGCTAGTAGCAACATGTAAATCAATATGACTGAGATGCCAAATGTAATAAGTCAAAACTGGTAATCAATTGAGCTAAGAGTAGACGGAAATTAGTCACTATTAGTCCGTTGTTTTTTCCTATTTTTTCTTCAACGTTGCAATACGTAATTATGGCTATTACATGCAAACGAGCGGATATAAGGAGTTCAAAGCTACCAACAAGAGCGGAGGTAAAAAAGCTCACCTGACAGTTCGGCTGATACACAGTGACTTTTTATTCCACTTTATCGAATTAACTTTTACTTTCATTCCACTCAAGCTACGGGTGCGTAGGGGCCATTCAATAATAATGGCGCAAAAAAAAATTAGCAACATTTCAGTTTTGTTTTTGGTTAACCTAAAGGTGGTGCCTGCAAATTGCTGTTTGGAATTTAGCACATGCGCACATGTAGCCATGACAAAAGCAAATGCGTTTATTCGTATATATTCAAGCTTGTGAGCATTGAAACATGCTGAAACATAGCTAACTAAGCGCATATACTGATGTAAGTAACTGTAATATTATCACATTGATTTGTAATGACCGATTATCGCATCAAGCAGTTATGTAATAGGAAAAATATATAAGATTTTTAAATAATGATTTCAATACTTCGCAGTGTAAGCAACAGCATTTTGAAATTATTGAATTCATACATACATACGAACATACACGATGCATGAATGTGGTATCATACAACACATGTATTGTACATAATAATCTGCATTGAGTTTGGCACTTCATTGCATCTAAAACTACATTTGAGTGAATATTGAGCGCTCCATCAAGCAGTTGAAATATGATTTTTTGACCTTGACAGCTAAATTAATACCCATGAGTTGCCAAAAATTTATGGTTAGACACTTACAAAATGCCGGTGTTGGCCTAGCGTAGTCTGATGGTGGCCGCAGATCGCATCAAATAAATTAATAAACGTGAACGAATTCAAAAAAACTCCTTTCGTTTCGCTCTCAGATCGCTTAATTTTGTGTAACCGATTCCTTCATATGATCCGAAATGTGCTTCAATAAATTTGTACTCTTAATAAAATGAAAGGAGTATTCTCTATATCTTTGCTATCATCAGTAGTGTAAGTTACATTCCTCTTTCTTTAAAAATAATTTATTCTTTCTAAAGAGGGTTAGAACGGTTTATGATGTCTCTTATGCTCCGACGCATAGAATAATGAAATAATTTAATAAAACTGCAAATTCTTTGTTCTTTTTCATTTTATAAACCAACGTTCAAATTGTCACTGGGTAAATTATATACGTAAGTATGAACTATAACGTTAAGTATTTTTGTTGTAATCTGTAAAAAATCATATTTTGATAGATTTACTAATACTACAATAAACAAGTACCAACGAAAATCTTCCTTGAAGTTGAGCACAACCATTTGACCAAATATTTGCATTTTGCATAAATGTATTTGCACAGTATTAGTTAACTTAAATGAGTCTGGTGGTGAACGAATATAAATAAATAAATAAATAAATAAGTCAATAAAAAACGAAGTACCTCCTGTCATCAAACAAACAGTCGGCGCACTCGCCCATTGGCACCCAGGTTACAGTTGACAGTTATGATTTCGACGTTGTAAGAGACTTCGTTTATCTAGGAACCAGAATTATCACCGATTACAATGCTCGCCTTGAAATCCAACGGAGAATCTCTCTTGCCAACAAGTGCTACTTTGGACTAAGTAGGCAATTGAGTAGTAAATTCCTCTCTCGACGAACAAAACTCACACTTTATAAGGCTCTAATTATGCCCGTCCTAACGTATGGCGCAGAACCTTCGACGATGGCAATATCCGATGAGGCGTTACTTGGGGTGTTCGAGAGAAAGATTCTGCGGAAGATTTTTGGACCTTTGCACCTTGACGACGACGACGGCGATGAAACAATGAGCTGTATGGAAATATGCTTTACGACGACACAGACATAACGTAGCGAATAAAGATCCAACTATGTCGTCCGAATGGATGCAAACGCTCCAGCTCTGAAAGTATTCGATGCGGTATCAGCTGGTGTTAGCAAAGGAAGAGGAATATCTCCTCTGCGTTACAAAAATCAGGTGGAGAAGGGCTTCACTTGGTGTGTCTAACTGGCTCCGGTTAGCACGAGAAAGAAACGACTGACGCGCTTTGTTAAACTCGGCCAAAATCGCGTAAGCGGTTATCGCGCCAATCACGAAGAAAAAGTTCATTCACAAGCGATCATTCAACAATACAGTGATCGGTATTGTGTTTAAAAGCCTAAATCGTTTCTGAATATGTTTTTAAAAATG
This sequence comes from Anastrepha fraterculus, assembly GCA_037575425.1. Classification (NCBI taxonomy): domain Eukaryota; kingdom Metazoa; phylum Arthropoda; class Insecta; order Diptera; family Tephritidae; genus Anastrepha; species Anastrepha fraterculus. The sequence goes on from JAYXIM010051137.1 coordinate 37,141, forward strand.
TGGATTGGGTATACAATTTACTGAAAAAATTGTTCTTAGTACAATATTATTAAAATAACTAGTGATAATTTCGGAAACGGTTTAAATCGCCAAAAATTTAATTATTTATTAACCTCTCTTTTGTCTCGTATGGTTCTTCACGGGAAGAAATATGTATATATCGATATTCAAACAATGCCATCTCTTATCAGACTCGATTGTCAAACGTTAGCAGCACGAAATTGCAAAATATGTGAAATCGTTTTGACTTATACAGAATTATGATTTTATTCAAAAGAACATTGTAATGTAGAATTTAGCAATGCTCCCAAAAAATGTGTTAGCATATCCCTGTAGCGTTCTCTTGGAAGAAAAATCAACCTATAATGGCACCACTCATGATTTTTTCAGCAAAACCACCATCATGTTTTAGCTCCTCTAAATCTCGTACAGATTCAAGTTAAGGGGACAGATATGTAAACGGCCATATTTTCCCTGATTTTCATTAAAATTATTTAAAATGAAGAAGTCAATATATTTTTTTCAAAATTGGCATGCAGTTTGTTTATACATTAAAATAATGTAAAATTTTATTTTTATTTTAATCATTTAAAATCAATTCTTCCAGGAAGGTCGCAGCGGGGCTTTTCAATCGGCGCCAATTCGAAAAATATAGCTTTGAGAAAAACGCGTTTAAAGTCGGCAACGTAACTATACCTCTCCCAACGCAAATAATAGAGTCGTCACGGTTGACGATCTATAATATACGATATTTTTGACACATTCTTAAAGTATTATATTAACATTTTATGAAAAAAAAAGTTTTTTTCAAAGTTTTACATTTTCCGTAAGACAGGGTTCCCATTTTTAGATTAAGGAAACATTTTTTTTACTCTTAAAGTGTAGATAATAAAGACCAATAAATACATTTTTAATTTCTAATTTAATGTGTTAGCATATCTCTGTAGCATTCTCTTTGAAGAAAATTCGACGTAAAATATACCGGACAAAGGCTACGATATCATGCCAACTTCCCGAACTGTCTTCACAAATGTTCTTATATATACGATATACAAATCACGTTTGGTGCATTGCTTCGATCGAATTTCCCTTTTAAAATTCGCATTGTTACGTAAATACAGCACCAACTTTGGAAATACTTGTAAGTTTTCGATGTTTTGAAATGTTGTTCAAACATAAAGAAATCAAAGTTTGTAGAGTGAAGATGTAATATGTTCTTATAACTATGCGTTCTCGTTTAAAACCACCTAAGGACAACTTATTATGGAACGTTTTAGACCGAGCAAAAAAATTGAATACGAATATACTTATAGATTCTGTCAAAAAGGTAAGTGTAAGTAAGACCCAACCCACATACCATTAAATTGATCATTAAAAATGCCGTTTAAAGGAATTTTCAGAATTAAAAAAATAGATATAAGAATATATAAATCAAACTGTAAATGAATATGTGGCATTTGAGAAAGTAAACTCGTCGTCCAGAATTATCGAACAACTTTGCGCATGCATTATAACCAATCCCCACCCAATATTAGTTTCTCTCCTTTCTAATATTCAAATTACAACTTTGAAGCATCCGTTTTCAGTCGATTAAGGGGATATGGAAGAATTTTCGGAAAATATTCTGTTGACTCGATTATGCATTTGTATGCGTGTATTATTTAGAAATAGGTGGTGCAATATATTTATTTGTATGAATGTGGGAAGTGGGTTTTATGGAAACCCTGGCGACAATCAATCGCCATGGCAATCCTTTTTTCCGACGGAGTGAGAGTGATCCGGTGTGGACGAAAAACGAAACATTTGATATACCTTTTATTGGATTTTTTAAAAACAAAAGTTAAATAAAAAACCCAAGCCCATATGAATAATACATTTTTAATGTTTTATTGACCAATTCTTGACTTTTTTGACAGAATTCACCCTTGAGATGCTCATTAAATTGTCTATAAGGAATATTTTCCTCTCAATGTATTTATATATACAATGTTGACGAAAGAGGCTATATACCTCTTACAAACATATCTACGTTTCACATCTACTGTGAGACTGTGGTTTACTTCACCTTTACTGTGCAGCTTAACGCATTTGGCAGTCAAAGTAAGAGGTCAAATGTACGTGGTGCAATTGGAAAATCAAGCTTGAACACACACAACAGTAACAAAAATATTAAGGAAACTCCATATAAGCAGCAAAAGTAGTAACGAGCAAACATGCTTGCACATTAATTCATTATAAATCAAAGAATGAAGCTTGATGTGCATAATTTATGACAGACAATATATTTTGAATTTTATTTTTTTCGTTGTTTTTTCTCGTAGCACAATGTTGTAATGTTGTTATGTGCATAATATGGCATCGAAAAGTTATTGAAGTCAGTTAAGTTTGTCATTATTGGGTTAATTAAAAGCAACTGTTGCTATTTTACCAAACTCAGGTAGCAAATATCTAACTAAGTTTGGCCACAACCGTTGGGGAATGCCTGCAGAATGGAGGAAAACCCGCCTGACCACTATCGCATTGCAACAGCGACGGTAAATGGGCTGAACGCCAAAGAAAGTGTTCAGATATGAGTGTGAGCTGCAACAACAACATTGAAGTGTTACCGTAATCGGAGCGTATACGTGATATTGTTTGCAACTTTTGATTTTTCATTTTTTTTTCTTATTTCTACTCGTAGTTTTGTATGCTGTTGCCACAAACATTTCCTACTGAACCACATAATGTGCGTCGTTGCGAATGCGACTGCGTTCGGGGCCGAAATAGCCGTCAATAATGCAATGACTAACATTGCTAAATAAAGAGATTTGCGAACTTATAGGCATGTTCATACTTTGAAAATTGCGTATATGCATGTGTGTGATGTACTTCAAAAGGCGATGGCGACAATTACTTCTACATTTTTTTCCTATGACCTGTTTTTTTAGTTGCTCTAAAAAAAAATGGGTTAAGTGAAAATTGCGGCTACAAAACAGTGTTGCATCACTCATCATGGAGGCCGTTATGCTGCAAAAATGGCGACTGCACCACATAGCACATATTACATTTACATACGCAGGAATATGCGAAACCAGCGATATGCTGATATTAATGCCGGTGTCTTAAATTTTTATATACCAACCAGTTGGACATTAATTGGTAGTGGCTGTGTTTTTGATTTTCAGTCTGGGTTTCGCCCCAACGGTTAGACAGTTCGTCATATCAACTTGATACTTCCTTATATTTATTCGATTTACATTATCTATTGATGTAACAGCCAGACTATGTGTAAGTGTATGTATGTGAAATAACGTTAACTGATATTTGGGTTATGTGATTTCTATGGAGTGTGCCTGGAGTGATTTATAGTAAATCAATAGCTCTGTTGTTGATGAATCTCAAGTAATGTAAAAAACGTAATACATGTATTGAGGAAAGTTTTTGGTAAATTATGCAGAACAAATCAAGTATCCTTTATTAAGCGTTGAAAGTGCATATGTTGAAATACTTAATTTAGTTATTACAACTGCTGATTACCATGGGCGCATCCACTTCAAGAGTGTTATATGTCAAGGTTTTGTTAGTGTTTTAGCCTAAATAGATTGGGCTTGCGCCAACTCAGCAAGCGTTGGTGCTTGGGAGAGCTTCTAAAGTTAATAAAGAGTCAGCTCTCGAATTCTGTGGGTGCCCTTGCAGGCCATTGTCCGCGAGGTATGCATGCAGTGAGACTTGACCTTACTTCGAGTCATTTTTGCACTAGCTGCATGGAGGATGAGCATCTTCTCCTTAGCTGCCCAGTTTCTGCGGTGCTAATATTTACATAGGCATTTTGGTTCTCACTTCTTTGCTACGACTGCTGTATAACAGGCCTTGATATTAGCGAGCTTCACTAGCTGCTTGTATGGTAGTAAGTTAAGTGGCAGAAAAAAAAATATAAAAATGTAAACAACCGCTACATAAATTCCCGTATTTTAGTACTCGCTGCTGTATGTATGTGATTGATCAAACACTTTTAAACCAACTGAAAGACAGTCAAACCCAAACGAACGCTGTTACCAAATGTCAACCAAATAGCGAAATGCTTCCAGTGTCGACAAAAAGATATTTGCGATATTTGGATAACAAAATGATTTCGAAAAAGAGATCTTCTTTACTTCTTCTACGAAAGTCGCCTAACAAGATATTACCAAATGATTTTTATCAACTTAAAATGGAAATAAAGCATTTATTTTACAATTGGCCATAAAAATGCTTTATTAAAAAGATAATTGTAAGTTATTGTTGCCTGAATAGCAGCTAGCTTAAATGAAACACATTCTGCAAGTCTAATTCCTAACTTTTTCAAGCAGCTCAGACCGATAACTGACAATAGATTTGCGAATATCAACTTCCAATTCACAGCTTCACGCCATTTAAGCGGGGGAGAAAATTAGCTAATTTTTAGCGGGGCAATCAATTAATTTTGTTTTTGAATAACTTTTTGGCCCCTATTATGAGTTGGATTCAGTCTTCGATATTCGCTGGTTGTCGAAGATCGAAAATCGAATGTCAATTTAGTATTATGAGCGGTGCATGCCTGTCCAAATTTTCGTTGTAAACCGAATTTAGAATAGAATGCAATTTTGCTTTCGATTGTGTAGCGTATTGTGGGAAAATTGGTTAAAATGTTTTATAGTAATCAAATAATAAATATATACAAATTTTGTTAATTTTATGCAGGTCGAAAGTCGAGAGTACCAAACAGCAATTAGAAAGGCTGGTTGCATTAATGGAAGAGAATCCACAATTTGCCTAAGGAATTTGCACAAAAGTTCAAGGAGCAAAAAAATGGGAGGAGTTTACAAAGGAGCTGAATTGCTTGGAATCACCAGTTAGAACGGCAGCAAAAAGGATTAAGGTTAATAATGTTTTTTTGGTGATGTTTGTAGAAATACATTTTTATTTTTCCTTGGTAGGTATGGGCTGACGAATGATGAATATTTGAATAAAGAAAATTTATAACAAAAATAAAAAAGAAACTATGGCGTAAAGGTTTTTATTTAATACTTTTTAGTTTTTTCCATAAAATTCTAAGAATTTCTTTTCTTATGTTTTCTGCTTCTCTGTTATTTCACTCCACTTCAATATCTCCATCATCATCGTTGAGGGCCTCTTCGGATAACTCTTCATCCGGAAATTGAACATTGTAAAGCAGACAAATTATAATAATATTATATAATTAATAATTTGTGTTCCTTTCTTCGAGAATAGTGACAAAAATTATTAAAAACGGAATTTCAATTGGTGTTTATTACATACCGAGGAACCAAGTATTGCGACGGCCATTGAGATGTTGCTCCTGTAAATGTGCTTGCAATGGCGACATGTTGAAAGCCATAGAATCGTGAGGAGCTCCTGGATTTTTCACATTTATATAAGTTATTTTTATTGTATGATCACAAACCTAAAATTTACATTGTTCGCATTTAGAATTTATGACTCATATTTACATACCTATGTATATGCAAATGTCTACTTAAAATCATAGCATTAATGTTGTAGAATCCCTTTCTGTTGTAATACAAATGTTGAACTTCTTCCCTAGGAGCGACAATTTTAATATGCGTGCAATAAACACAGCCAATTATTCCTGGAATCCGGTATTCGCTATAAAAATGTGCTTTTGTTTGTTGCAGATCAGCCTCTGTACTACTAAATTGTATCCATCTATTACTTCCCGTTGTATTCATTTTCACAAAAAATACTTTTTTTTTACTTTGAAAAATGTTGTTAACAAAGAGTTTCAATACAATCGCTTTTTCTTTTATTTTGATTTGCTGTATCAGCTGAGAAAAAATTATCTATTGTAAATGCTTCGAGCGATCGAAATTCACAATAGTCCTATTTATTCTTCAGCGAATGAGCACCATAACACCAAATGAAAATTCGTTCGATCAGCACTTTCGACTACAGTCGAAGATCGAATGTTGCTCATAATAAGGACCTTTTACTAAATAAAAGCAAGAAATAATTTTAAGTGATGGAAATCTTTATTTTGATTTTTACGCAGTTCATTGATTGCTTCTTTGTGTACTGTAGCTGTCTACATAGTTCACAAGTGCCAAATTTGATTGACGTACGACGCCATTTGCAAATATTATATTGTATATATCTCAAATTGCATAAATTAATTTTTAACGAAGTCTGGCAGTTCTCTCAAGGACACTTTGTCGAACAAACTGAACTGCAGTTTCTAATTAAGTTGAATAAATATACATGTTTTTAAAGAAGAAGTGTCCTTAAAACTTGAAAAATGAGAGTCTGAGAATAACGCATTTAAATTTTTTGATACGGCATCGGACCGAGCCGAGCTACGCCAAAATTCAAAATGGAAATGTTTGGAAATTTTTTTTGAGTACGTAGTTTTTAAGATACGAGTAACTTCAAAGCAAAATAGATTTTTTTGAAATTTCTATAGTAGATTAAATACTTAATCGAAATTTTATAGTTGTAAAAGTATGAGTATATTAAGTGTAAAGGTATAACTTATCTTTTAGTTTTAAAATGTCCAATTAATTCCAGATTTCATGCATGGATGATAATTGAATCGAATTTTCAAAAAAAAAAAAAAATTAAGAGAAAATTTTATGTCAATGCAATGTTTTCAACTAAAACTATATTTGATCCGCCACGCTTGCCCGCATTCGCTCTCAGGCACATTTAACTTTAGTATAATATGTAATATTTTCATTTAACTACGTCAATTAAGTAAATTAACAATTTAGTTATGTTAAAACACCGCTAATTGTTTTGTGCTTTGTGAGAAGTATGAGCCTAAGTAGCTGTTGAATTGTGATACATTAACAGTAATTTGCGCTAAGTAATGTTTGAATGAAAGACTTAAGCAACGAGCTTAAAATATTTAACTTTTGTGTGCAATCATAAGCAGAAATATTTATAAAACAAATGCTTAAAGACAATGTACAACAGGTATGTTTAAACGTCGACAGTGAAATTAATGATATGAAGCATTAAAGAAAACTTCAGTCATTGAAAAATGCCTGAGAAAAGGTAAATGGACTAGAAGTATGTATGTCTAAAGTACAATTTTTTTAAATACTTGATTATTTACTTTTTTTGAATAGCACAGAAAAACTGATTCGTATTAAGTAAAACAAAAAAAAAAAATGTTTTCCACAAATATATATTCGGGAATTATTTAGCCTAAAACTCAATAAATCTTAATTAATTTTATAAACACATTATTTATATTAAGTGTCAAATAACTTTGCTTTTTTCGTACAAAATATAGTTTTATTCACAAATTCCCTTTTTATAGCATTAAAATAATTAGTATCCCCAATTATTGTAACTAAACGGAAGACTCATTAAATGTGCACTACTGACCTTGCAAATAAAATTAGCAAACTTTTCAAAAAGTAAGTTGCACTGCCATTAGCGTTTACAGTTGTATTTAAAATACATCACTCAGGCAATAACATTTGTTTTAATTATAACAAAATTAGGCAAACATATCACAATCACTTGGGTGTCGACCTACTTTCAAAATTAGTCAATTAGTTATCCTACTCGTATAGACATTCAACACAAGCAAATCACATACAGAAGTTTCTATGATGCATAATTATACGGATTGCTGTGATATGTATTGTACACATTTATATATCAAAGTAAATATGTACCTATGTTGATGCTCGTATAGTCTTCATAATTACAATTTACACATTTGTCATTCATGCTAATTACTTATACCAGTAGCAGCGCTGGCATTAACTCATAAAGTAGCAACAATAATAATCTTAGTTTTATATAGGTTTTCTCATCAAAACTTGGAATAAAACTGCATGTATAGTACTTACTTGTAAATATGTAAGTTGCACTGTTGACTTATGCAACTACCCAAGCCGTGGGAATATTTTTGGATCAGCTATAGGTGCTAAATTAAAAATCGAATGTTTTCCAACTATTTTGGTTAGATTACATGTTTATGAGCATGTATGAGTATGTGAATTGTGCAAGTATATGTGCATGTGCAACTAAGTACAATACTTAGCACAGTAGCCATGCATTTAAGATATTTATTTGTATACACGTGCATATAAATTTAAGACGGTTAGCTGTAGCTTCACAGCGTGATTGCATCCAACTATTAATGATTGCTAGTTGGGCTTATTAGTTTATTACCACAGGCTTAATAAAACAATTACATAGGCAATGAACATGACTTTCCTCGCTTGGTTGATTAGGTTCGTTTTTAATTCTAAATGACCTTAACATAATTTTAGTAAAATGTTGTAACAATTTAGTGCTATCTGAAATTGGGAGTTATGTGTCTTATTGGGCTTCGCCGATAGTGCTTTATGATCGTAAGGCTTGAATGACTTTATGATTATTTGCTGAAATATTGCCATAATCCAAAAAAAGGTTTGTTTTTTTATAAATATGCAGGAATCTTCTTTTATACTGGGTATATCTATTAACAGTATCTCAGCAGATAAAAATAGAGATTTACTTTTACTTAAAGAGGTATAGAAAATTGAATTTTTATGACGTTCTTCCAGCAAACGAGCGGCATGGTCTATAACTTGGAAATGAGGGATTGTTTTTGCAGTAAGTAAGGCATAATTTCAGCTGCCTAATATTTTAATTTTTTTAAGATCAATGAGGTTCTTTGCACTGAAAGCCAAAGGAAAGTATATTTTAATTATTTGTAGCTTCTCAACAAAAAGGCCTATAAAAGTAAATAGCTACCATCAGATATAAATTTATTCACAATCACTATAAGGGACACAAGAGCTATGTAATAGGTAATCCTTTGCCTTTATTACCAATAGCACGAAAATGGATTTTATGGAGCAATGAATGGAGTAAAACCGAAATACTTGATTTCTTATGCCCCTTTTCGAAGTAACAGATTTTGTAAGGCGACGCATGAACATTTCATTTCATTTATTGCCCAAAATCATTTTAACATAGGAATTTACAAAGTTATGATAAAATTAGATTATTTAGCATTATCCTAACATACATTTGTATTTATCTAGGAGTTTAAAACTTATTTTTCTTTTGATTATACAATAGGTTATCATTATTATTTGGAATGTCTTTGGCATAATTTTAAAACTTATTTATATTCTCCCAGAAGGGCTTAAGAAGGAGATAACGTATATTAAACTTCTATAATTTATTTGGCTATAAATTGATCAATGTTATAAACTAAATTTTCATCGTTGAAGTTGTAAGTATTGTATCGCCTATGATAATATATTGCTTTACAATTTTTATGTATGAACATATTATTATTTTTTAGTATTTTTAAATATATTGGTGATAAATGTTTTTCTGTTAGAGGTAATGATATTTCCCTTGACTTTGACAGATATTTGTTTATCAGTTCATTTTCTATGAATGTCAGTTTATCAACAAATCTTACTGCCGATTTCATTAAGAAAAAGTGATATTTTACATTTTTCATATAAACTTTTATTAGAAACTCTTTTCCGAAAAGTACCACTTCTGTAAGGTTGGCGGTTAAGACCGCTACAAATTCTTAAAACATATCGTTCAAATCGTCTGAGTCTCTCCATTTGGCTCGATGAAATGTTGAACCATATCGGATGAGCATGAGATATGATTGGTCTAATTATTTGTTTGTAAATATTTATTTTAATACAGTTCGATAGTCCACCCTGTCTTCTTAATAAATTACAATAGCTAAAGAGCATTTTTTTTGCTTTTGTCAAAATGAAATCTATATGTCTTACAAAGGTGAATTTGCTATCCAAAATTATGCCCAAGTATTTGATTTGATCTTTGTATTTTATGTTGAATCCATTTATTTTAATTTGAGGCTCATATTTACGAGCATTTGGATGATATAAGTTTTTACGTATTCCTTTAACAAAAGTTGTTTCCTTTTTATTGAAGTTTAGGTTTAGCTTCCATTTGTGAACAACTATACAACATTATGCAAAGATTTTTTTCGAAGTTGAACTTCCTGTACATTTTAAATAAGATTCCTTCCCCCAAGCAGTATCGAATGCTTTTTCCAAATCTAGACTGACTAATATCGTCGCCTGTCGTCTATTTAAATTACTACAAATAAAATCAGAGAGTAAAATTAGTGCGAGGCCTGTTGAATGATATGGCCGGAACCCAAATTGATAGTCTTTTAAGACGTATGAAAATAAAACAAACAAAACACATAAGCCTAAATGTGGGCTAGGCAATTATCAACAACTTGATGTTGAGCACTTTTTAACGAAATGCGCTAGTTCAGCTGCTTATCGTCGACTTCAATCCACTTCTCCTGCTTATGACATCTACACTAGACAGCATTAAGTGACGGCCATTTAATATAGGGTGGACCATGTAAAATTTGCTTTTTGAATCGGCTATAAAAAAAAAAACTTATCCATATTTTTTTAAACTTTTTTTTTATTTTGAAGATTGAACATTGTCATTTAGGAATGAAAAATAATATCGTTCAAATGACTGCCACGACTGGCTTTACAGTAGGCCATTCGATCAACCCAATTTTTAACCACATTTTCGATTGTTTGGGCTCCAATTTCATGAATGGCAACTTCGATTTCGTGTTTTAAAGCATCAATCGTCTCTGGATGGTTCGCATAGCATTTGCCCTTAACGGCTCCCCACAAAAAATAGTCCAACGGGCTTAAATCACAGCTCCGACCAATTGATATCGGAATTTCGGCTGATTATTCGGTTTTCAAAAACGGTAGCCAAAAGTTCGAGTGTAACTTTGGCAGTGTGCACCGTCCTGTTGAAACCAAATGTCGTCCATGTCATCCTCTTCAATTTTTGGAAACAAAAACTCGTTGAGCATGTCACGGTAACGCTCGCCACTTACTGTAACCGCGGAAGAAGAAGAAGACTCACCACTTTGGAAATAGGTTTTCAATATTTCCCAATTTTGTTCAAGCGTATAGCGTCCCATTTCGTAAATGTCAAACCTTTAAGTAAATTATGAACACATTTGACATGTCATTTGTGTTACTATTCTGAAAAAAAGGTGGTTCAAAAAGCAAACGATATATGGCCCACCCTGTATATATGAATAAATCCACTCGTCTTTGTCTTTGGTGTCAAAATTACTACTTTAGTTAGTACAATTAATGGTTTCAACGATGAGATATAAATAAAAAATAAATAATTGGCGCGTATACTTCTGTTAGATGTTTGTCTGAGTTCCTTCAAATAATTTGTTTTCTGCTGTTAATTAAGCCGTTTCGAAGAAATGCAATTTAGAAATCGAATTTAGCTTTATAAAAAAACCGAACAAAAAGCCTTTAAAAGGAAAACTCGAGCTAATTCCTGCTAATTTATACAAATCATAGCTTTGGTTTTAATCATGAATAGGTGCAAATTCACAATTCCAAACTCGTTTCGGGGCTGTCGCACAGTATTATTAGTCACGTTTTATGTTGTTCTGAAATTCTTTTTAATTTCACTGACAGCTGTATTCATGGTTAATTTTTATAGTTTTAAACGATATCATTGAGGCAATCACATTTGTTATTACATGCACTGAAAACACAAAATTCGCTCATTTATTGATAAAGATATCAATATTTCTCGTAGTATAAAGTGGTGGTTGCCGAAATTCGCGATAATAACCACAATAATGCCAATAATACTTGTATAAGTACAACGGAATTTTTCGAAGCATTGAAAAACAAGCAGTTTATCATTCATAGAGAGATACACAGTATAATAAAGATGCCAATCAGTGAAAAAATAACTGAATGTAGATGAAATATTCCCATAAAAAAGCTTTAAAATATAACGAAATTGGGGCAATCTCATGCTGCCCAAATAAAGTATGGAATTTGCGCCAAGTGCTCGTAATTGCTCCAATTAACTAAAACCACTCAAATGCATAAAAAAAAAAACATAAAATGGAATAACATGGAAACTCCTTTCGAAAAGTATGCAATAGGGTAAAGTGAAGCGTAAAAGCAGTGAGACTGCGAAACAAATAAACTTACATGTAATATTTATATAAAAAAATTATGAAAATACAATAAAATCAGAGGTTGTTAGACCAGACCAAATTGCATTGGAATCTATACAAGTAGTTTTTTTTTTCAGAAACGCCAGCAGCAGAGCAAATCTTTCTTTCTCGCTATATGATTTTTTGCAATGCAACGCTTTTTGTTTGCTTTATAGCCATTTAGTTTCATTATTTGTTATTTTTACCAAGCAAGCGTTGCATGAAAACAAGTCACAATATTGTGTTGCACAGATATTTTAGCTGCCACAAATGCGTGCAGGCATATTCACTGCATCAAACAAAAGAGTTGTGGTGGGGGTACCCAAATGAATGAAAAATGAAGCAGACACACATACGTACGTACATACATGCATACCTGGCAGGTGGTGAATGGCGACACGTACTCATACTTGAGCATAGATCAGAGCGCTGAAATCACTTTAAGGGGCTGCGACAACTCTTTGACGTTTAAGCCACAATATTCATATGTACTCGTACATACATGCACACAATAAACGCTATTGGAAATCTAACGAAAAGCCAAAAGTTGTATAGGCGGTGGCGTATTACGCACGTCTGCAAAATAACTGCGCAACACTAACAAACACATTCGCTTACACACATTCTGTCTAAATTTGTATATGTATTGTTCGTGAATTGCAATCCAATACGTGCGGCACTTAACATAAAGTTATATACTATATGTATATTTATACCTATGACTGTTATGTTGCAAGCATTTTTACAGGTCTGTATATGTATTATACAAACATACAAACACAAGTATAAATATATATACATATGCACAAAAATTTATATTTATATGCGCAAATACAGGATTTCATAGGCGGTTTGGTAGAGTAGGCGCAAAGAGATTGAGCTCAACTGTTGCGTGAACGCAGGCGATCACTTTCAATTTAAAACTGTCAAGCCTGCGCATGCCCATGTGTGTTTATACATACCTATTTACTCCTTCATCTAGTTATAAACATGCGTATACATATGCATCTTTGTATACTCGTAGGTATATGTATGGGCTCTATAGGCACATCAGGTGTGACTTGTCCCCGCAATTACCTACCATCACTATTACTTCAATAATTTAATAGCTGCGCAAAAGCCAATAGTTTTTATTGCTATATGTTGTGCTTTATTTTGTTGTTGTACAATAACATATTTGTTACATATTTTGCTGCTTTCGTATTAAATTTCTGTTGATGCTGCACTCCATACAATTGCAAAATAAATACGCCTTTAGCCCAATTTTTTTTTTCGTTTGCTGACAGATCACGTTTGTAGGTATGCATGTACGTAAGTACGTAGTTATGTGTAAAAGTAAAAACTCTTTCTTTTAACATTACAGAATGTGTGTAGTATTATTGATGTTGACTCTGCTATAACTTCGGCGATGGCGTTAATTACCACTCTGCTGTGTTACACTTGTCATGCTGCATGTTGGCTATTGGGCTGTGGTCAGCTAAAAAATTATTGCTCCATTTTTCCATACATAACTATGTTATCGTGTATACAGTTATTTAATCGAAATCATGGCGCTTGAAACTGTCAGTGCACTTATACATGTAGTCGAGTATACGTAATGGAGTTTTTGATGTAACTATCCGTTGGCCGCAGAAGACCAGTGGGTTTGTGCCTGCTTGTAGGTTCGATTTGAGCGTGACTCATTAAAATTATAAATATATTGTTTTTTGATTACGGCTGGTCCTTCTCTAAGCATATTTTTGTTATAAAAAAATGTCTGAAAAGCCACATCTAACTTCCCAATTGTGTATAACTTGGCCTAATTTGAGCTTGTCCTGGACAGCTTTTTAAAGTTCCCAGAATCAAATTTTTCTAACAAAGTGGCCAACAGTGGTGAACCTTAAGCACTAGATATATAGCTCGATGAATGCTTAACTGGACGCAACAACGAACAGGAACTAAAAGAAATCTATTATTTACCGGCTCATATATTCCTGAAAAATATTAAATCCAACTTCGACTCCGACAGTATGCACTCTGACGTTTGGCATTCATTGGATGAATTCACTCGATTTTCCCAAATCAATAACTTTTTCAGCAAGCTAACTCTTAAAAACCTTTTGTATAATATCACAGTGTACAACAAATTACGTTTACGTTCTGAGCTTTGATAATAAAGCCTTCAATTTAAAAATATGTTAAGAAATTATTACCAATTCCTTGAGAAAAAACAAAATAAATTAGACCTCCAGATACCTGGGTACTCGCTCCAAACTCGTTCATTGCTTAACTACTCAAATGCTTATTGGAAATTGTGGATCTTTTGAACAATTCGAAACAAAAATTGCTAATTTGATTTATCAGCATTTCTTTAGTTTTCCAAATACCTTAGCATTGGGTTTAAATAATTTGTAAAACTAAAAAAAAATGCTGACAAAAGAATTGCTCGAAATACTTGAAAACGCTTGATAAAGTCGAGCTTGTGCTCGAAAATCTTCAAGTAATGAGCATCGAATAGGTATGCGAGTACTTGCTGCTCATTTAGTCGGGCTGCCCGAAAATGTAATTTGAAAGTCATTCAATTAGTTTTTTTTTCAAGCTGATTTACATATAATTTTTAATATGTGAAATTTTGATGAAAAATTAAGTTTAAATGTGGTATGCTTTTTGGTATTTGTTTATAAGGTTTCTCTCACGACCTAGTGCCAGCATTTTTACGAGTATTAATCGATTCGGAATCGTACTCCATATATCGCATCACCCGGAAGTCCTCTGTTTTTTATGAGAAGGGTCAGCCATTCAACAAATATATCTTTAAATCACAATACTTTATAAGTTTGTCGATCGTCATAAAAACTGCTGCATTGACTCGAGTATTTGTGATTACGTTCTATGGCAGTTCTTTTTATGTGGTCTAAGCCCAACGTACAACGGGTTTACCTTATAGTTGCATCTACTGAAGATTTTGGTAACCCACAGCATGGTGCGTTCTCTCACGCTAGATCATTTCCAATGTCGAAGTCTAAGGTTGTGAGCTGCTTGTACCGTGAATTGCTTACGGCCACTCCCAGATGGGTAGATGGGGTACAGTCACGTAGAACTATTATTTAAGTTCTCTTTTTATTCTCTTCAAATAAGCTTTGTGTTTTAATATTCTTTCCCTAAAATGCTGATTACTCATTGTTTAATACATTCGCTTACACTAGGGAAAATATTTTATAGCGCTCTAATAATCCAAAACCGGAGGGATATTTTATAGGAGTTATTTTATGGAAAATATTTTATAGCGCAAATCCAAAGCCGGCTTTCTTTTTAAAACAGATTGAAAAGAAAGCGCTCAAAAGTGTAGAACGATAAATTTATTTTACTCTTTTTAACAACGAGGCCCTCTCCACAACTTTCTTTTATTAACTTGGCGCTCTGCTTATCATAAGCAAATAGAAACGGCTTATTCTAGAAACAACTGTACAGTAACAGTAAGGGAATTAAAAGAATACTTTATTTTATTTATTTAGTCAAACATACAACAATAAGTTATGGTGTGAAATCAATTTAAGGAAATAATAATAACAATTATGTGCTTATTTAAATTGAAGTTGAGGGTGGGATATGTTAAAAGGAAAAAAAATTATTTTAAAGCGGTAAAAGAGTGCAGAGGAAAATATCACACAGAGTATAAAAAAAATGTAACCAAAAGAAGAAAAAAACTTATAAATATTAAAAATAAAAAAAATGTTATTTAAAATCAAATATAAAAGCGCTCCAATAAATCGTTTTTATTTGTGAATTACTTTTCTCTATGATAAACAAAATATTTCTCATTGTTGACGCAATACTTAGTTATTGGATTTGAAAAAATATTTGACCCAATTTTTAAGCGTGGTAACGAATAAACACTTATGACTGACCACTTTTTGCACGCAGTTTTGGCATCGAATTGAAGGTCGTTTATAGAAACGCGTGCATACACACACATATATGTACGTATACCTATATCAAAATGTACTTGCACATAAATACTTATTGTATACCATACTAATTGTTTTCGATAGCCGGGTGCAGCAAGGTTTGGTTGTTAGCCAGAAATGGTAACGCAATAATCGAAAATAAATAATACTCTTTGTTAGTGTACATTGAGTGAATTTTAATAGATTTTTCCTTTAATTTTAGTTATTGAGTAATTTAGAGCTCTGCATGTTTTATGAAAGGGTAGCAAATTGAAAGAAATATTTAATTAAAAAATCATAACCTAAATGGGCGAAGTTTATTTGGCTGAAGCAAAGCGGTAAGAAGCATAACTATAAAAAAATGAGGCTGAAATTAATGCAAATCTGTTTTGAGATGTATGAATATTATGGTGAATGACCTGATGATCATCGCAACAGAAAATTGAGCTTATCAGTTCAGCCGCATGGCATCAAATGAAAATCGATGTGTTCAATGCATTTTTCTAACGGTGCTCACCAGCTATTTAAAATATTCTTGTTCGGTAATGGTGTTAAGAGTTCGAAAAAAAATATGTACGCGACAGACCTGTGAACGAACCTGCATGAAACAGTTTTGTGAAATTAATTGGTATACGTTTTCCGCTTAGTTACTTATAACTTTAGATTCCTTCAGATTCCACTATTTTAATTCAAAATATGGTTCTCAACAATTGTATGTAAAAAATTACAACATTTAAATGTCCCCCATGAGAACGCCTATATGTAAAATACGCTAAACAGTCGATTCATGCCTAATTGTTGAGAACGTCGAGATATCGATGTTGAAGGTTGTACAGTAACACTTTGCGCTACAGCAGCAATATTCTCAACAGAATGTCTAGTTTTTGGTCTGCCAGTAATTTCTTTATCCTCGACAGAACCATTTTCCTGAAATTTTTCCACCAAATTTTGAATTGTTGACTCATTCCAACGATTATTTCCACCAAAAAATAACGAATTTTTCGACATGTTCTTAAAGATCGACCATTTTCATAGCATGTTTCAATGATTATAACGCGTTGTTCTATCGTGTAAAATTGTACATCTGTCTGCTTGACAAATGTCAAAGATGACATACAAAGAAGTTAACGTCTAGTTAACGCCAAACTTTTAAATATTTTGTACTGAAGAATTTTGATACTTTTTGGATACCATGCAGACAGAGCGTATGCAAAAACAGGCAGCCGATGCAGTTGGAAGCAATAAAAATGCGGATTTTTCTATTCATTCTCTTCATTTCTAATATTGTCAAACATTACCTATTACTTAAGTTTAATTTTTTTTTGGCGAGATTGGTTTTTGTTTTACTGATGGCTGATTTACTGTGTTCCCATCTAAACAATGTATTGAGTTTTACTACCCAAGCCGTTAAGCTATTTGTAACTTTCAGGTGCCTTTTGGCGCTTTTCGTTTTCCCTACGCCCAAAGAATAAAAATATATTATAGTATTTCGTGAACCTTTTTCAAGGCTGGCAGTACCTTAAATAATTTCTCTTCACTTTGTTTCGCTTTAAACCAAAATTAATTCATATAAGATGAGAGCAGTAGATTGTACAAAAACAAAATATATTTTGTTTAAGCAATTCGATGGTTTGAATGTCAAAATTTCAATAAGGATGTAAATAGACAAACAAAATAACAATGAAAAATAGATCACTCTGATATTGAAACCACCAAATCGTAAGACAAAAAGCAAATCCCTGCTTTACCAAAGTCACCTTGCGTGGATTAGCCTTGACTATACCTACATTACAACTTTCTTTTTCAGTTAGTAGAGAAAAGTGGAAAAGGCAAACGGTGTGAAAATGGACATAAAGTATATTATTGCAGAAGCAATTATTGCCATACAGTAATCCAACTGTTATCAAAGCTTTGGTAAAACCAAACTGGTTGAAAAAGATTGGCATACACAAGGCAACAGTGTTGAAGAAGAGAGGGATATGTCAGGTACACAAGAGCTTGGAAAAAATATTAAGCAGTGGACATTAATAGATTACAACTCACAGGCAAGCTCTACAATTGATTTGTTAGTAAGAAATGATCCGAAAGTCAATAAAAAAGTGGCTTGATTTTGCGAAAGATTTTATAGAAAAAGTAAATTTTACATCTTTCTCCAACTGTAACACATAGCGAAGAGTCGTTAAATATATCGGATATGTAATGGAACTAAATTATATTTTAATTAAGTGGCAACTAATATCTATTCTTACAAGTTTTTATAATTATAAGCCAACTGGCAGCACCGAGCTAAAGAACGGAAGACAATGGGAAGTAGCTTGAAAATGTTCCGTTAGAAAGAATTAAAGAAAGCGCATCGTTTTCTGATTGTCGATTCGTTCATTGGTTTTTGGGAGTGGAAGTGAGTTATTGAGTAGCGTGCTATATAGGCCTTAGAGTGTAAAGATTTGTAATAGATTTGGTACATCCGCAAATTCTTCAGTCTGAGCCACATAGAAAATTAGTGGAGATTGGACGAAATTCAAAAAACAGAGTAAAACAGGATATCCATAGAAATCGTTGTGTCATTAGTAGAGCTGATTACGAGCAATTTCGAAGGCAAATATCTCGATTTCGGTTACTTTTTCACTTATGACTTAATCTCTTAAAAAAATGGCTTGGTTCAATACCCAAAAAAGAGGAAATTGTGGCGTATAATATTACTAAAACATTTTGTTTTGCCTCTAGTTCTTGTTTATAAAATGTAAAACTTCACAGGTAGTAGAAAACAGATTTGTTGAATATACCAATATTAGAAGTGTTTAAAATTGTAGCAAATATCACGGTGCATTGGCCGATAAGAAAAAAGGCTGTATGACTCGGGTTACCCTGCAACAGAATATGTCGCAGGTGTTACCTTGCTGTCGTAACATCCTCTTGTAAAAGTGAGTGGGATAGAGCGTTAAATGTTTATTATACTTATACAATTCTTATCAGGTAAGATATGAATACGTGATAATACAGGCTCATGAAAATTTGGTCAACCTTCAAAGCCAAGACCCCAACCACACTTTTCCGCAGGTTTTTGACGTGCAGAAAATTCCGGAAGAGGTTTTGCAATTTAGAAAATATTGTTTTTAGGGGTCGTAATAGTAACCTTATTTGCATAAAACCTTATTGCATATTCTCTGAGATAACTGAGTCGAATCTGATAAAGAGAAGAAAATACGTTCGAAAACATGAGGTGCTTGGGGTATTCTGAGTTCACAATCGAATATAAATTTGCGTTGATTTGGCCTGTAATATGGCTTAAGATCTCTTCCGGCTATGAGCTCAAATTTTAATTGTTTGACAACAATTTGTTTTCGCAATTTAGACACAAAGACTCGCAGACTAACAATTTTTTTACTATAACATTTTTTCTTTTAAGGTATTGTGCTAAAACAAAAATTGCTTGAGATAAACTATTACACGTTTTTTAACCGTTTCCAAATGAATGAAGTGATCAGTATTCAGTGATAAGCGGTTCATAAAATATTACTGAAATACTGTGGGTGATAATCATTCAAACTGAAAGGATTCTGAATTATTTTAAAACGGGTATTGCCTACCATGCAACGAGTTGAAAGCGAATTGTATACACATACCCCGATATAAAAAACATAAATAATTTATTATTGTTGCACATAAACATTTTAATTCAAATTATTATTAGTATCGTTTGCTACTAAAAAAGTGCATTAACTTCTGCTAGTCATCACCCCTGAAGCTAAAACCATCAATGCACTCTTACATAGCTAATCACATGCATTGACAAAAAAGCCTTCATTGCCTTCAGAAGAGCGAACAATTAGACAAAATACAATTTATAGCGATGTAGGCACACTGATTGGCAGTAGATATTTTATTTGGCTGGCCAGACAGCTTACTAGTGGGCGGATAGTTTAGGTCATAGACAAGCTTGCTAACTGCCGTGTGTCGACTGCCACCAGCAGCAACCAGTACCACTGAAGCCAACATCGACATCAACATCAACAGTACGAAGTGCAACTGCATTATGCTTTAACATTAATAGGGCACAGCAGCCATGAATTGCAGAAAATAACCGACAATTAGTAAATGCTCTTGGGTCTGTCATGACTCACATAATCAGCGGCAACAATTGACTTTGCAACAAACACAGACGCAATCACAATGTACGATTTTGCCACTACGCCAGCAGCAGTCGAAGGTTTGTCACTGTTGGCATTGTACAACGCTGCCAATACTATATGCTCCTTCTGCAGATAAGTCACAAAGGAGTTTTTGTAGCCATTGTTTTTTTATGTTTTTGCTCTTTTGTTACTTTATTCATTTTTTTAGTACTGGCTGCGTGGCTGGAAGTTTGTTAACTGAATAAATAATTCACACTTACTGCATTGTTATTCGTGATTTATTCCACTTTTTCGTGCTGACAAAGACGAGTATCCACTAGTGCAAATCAAAGGTATTGGTCTTTCCGCTCCTTAAAACAATAGGTGTCTTGAAAGAACCGGAAACGTACGTATTGTATTTTTAAAGCACGTTCTTATATTGTTTATCTAATTTTTTGTATTTCTTTTCAATTTGGTGCTTTTGAAGTTATTTGTATGAATTTTCCAAAGTATAAATTCACAAATATCCACTTTTGTTTCTACAGTTCACATTAATTGATTGCTTCGTTTGTTGCACCCAATAAACCGTTAATAGTATTTTTGCCAACGACCGTTAGTTTTGCACTTTTGTTTTCAACGCGCGAGCTCAAATACTTAAATGACTTACTTTCTTTGAAAAATTTATATTTTATACTGTAAGTTTGCAGAGCGTCTTAACTACTCGCTCAAAATTGCTTTGGTGCTTGCGCTCTGGCGCTCCATAAGTTGAGTGATATTTCGAGTACTTGTATTCCCAATGGAGCGTACGTTGTGGCAGGTTTTATGTTTTATATAGCCGGTTCAGTAGTCGGCTCTCGCTGAAATGTCTTATGATGGTAGATTTATGATTTTTACAATAAATTGCGAGTAGAAGCGAGTACTACACTCAGGCTTTCGACCACTTTGTACTTGAATTCCTCTCTCAATTGAGTTTTTTGTTAATGTGGTTTAATTGGAGTTGTGTGTATTATGGTTTTCTTTTAAAGCGGGTGTATTAAATATTTGTGAAAAATTTAACTATTAACTTTAATCTTAAGGTTATTTATCTGAAATTAATATATCACTTTATGTTTCCTACTTCCGATCATAATTTGTGATACTTACATATTTTATTTAACATTTTTACAATATATAATACCTAGTGTTATGCTCTAAATAAAGGTCATATTTATTTGTTGTATTTTGAGTCTCTTAAACTAACAACAAATTCAAGACTATTTCTATATAGAATTCAACGAAGCCTTCAATGCTATTGTATTATTTCGAACTTTTATTATATCTAAGGCCGAATGTTAAGTATAAAATAAAAATATATACATTATTTTTTAATCTAAACTCATAGTAAAGCCTGCTGCCATAATAAATTAAAAGAAAAATAATGTGTAATGTGTGAAAAATAATTATTTACATATGTTTATATATAATTGGCGCGTAATCCCTTTATTGAGTATTTGCCGATCTTTTCTTCCTATTTTCAGTGTCTGTCTTGATGTTGTTCCACAAATGGGGGACCGAACGGCAGATTATTTTTAATAAGGATCTTTCTAGCAGAAATACACTAGGAGGCTTGCCATTTGCATCTTTAAAACCAACCTTTCTAGCGTTTTGATGTTTTGTACCCACAAAAAAATTTAAAGAAAATTATTACACCAGTGTTCAACAATAGCAGCGCGACATACATATTGCAAAGTTTTGACCATTTATTTATTTTTTATTTTACACAACTTTTTATTGTATATTTTCCAGTTTTATAAAAATATAGCTTATACTATGTTACAACAAAAACCATATAACTTAAAGCAGTTTTGTACTGAACTGACTCAGAAACCGAGTTGATTTTTGACCCTTTTTTTGCATACGACGTTGAGCATTTCCTCCCATATAAAAGATTTTCGAGCATGTGCCGAATAAAACCGATTTTTTTTTTTGGAAATTTCTTCTTTGTGATAGATCATTTGATTAAAATGTTTTGAAACATAGTGTTCGTATCCGGCTATTAGAGTTCGTGGTTATTGGGACGGTATTTTTATGGACAAATAAATGAAAAATCTATGGTCATTAAATTTGTCTGACCAGTGAAGCTGTCTAGTTTTGAGGACTGTCCATAATGAAGAATTTTAGTGCAATTTGTTTTACATTTACAATTTACAATTTTGTTTCTTATTTCCCCTTTTTTGTAAACAACAAAATGGTTGTGGTTACTAAAATTCCAGTTTATTTGTCTGCAAACCTTTAGGCACATTATGGACGTCCGCCATTTGGTTGGCAATGACAAATATCGAAGTGCAATTAATGCGTGATGGAAAAGCTACTCATGGAACTCAACTGCTATTTGAAAAGCCTCATTTAAGTGATAATACCAACATGAACAACACAGGGTGAGGCTTGTTCTAATGACATCCCAGTGAAACTTTTGCGAAGCATTTCAACATTTCATAAGTTTGGAAAGTCCCTACCAACTATGAAAAAGAAGCTACCTGGTATGCAGGGGTTAGAGCGATGGCGAAGGAGTTCCCGAATTTTAACTTCGTTTTAAAATGATTTCCCGTTCATTTCATATAATATTTCGACAAATCGTGTGTTCGAATGTCTTTTACAATCTATCAGTTTCAAGAAATCATACGGAGTTTTATTTAAATTGCTTGCATATAACGATACGTACTTTTGAATAAAATATTTCGTCAATTTATGCCAAGTACTCCCTATGTAAAGTTCAAAAAGTAATGCAAGTTTAAATCAAATAAATAAATGTTTAGCTTGAGCGCATCTTACGAGTAAAGTGTGTATTTGAGATGACTTTTCAACAAAGGTGATAAAAGTGTAACTTAGTAATGTAAAAATTGTGTAAAATTGCGATAATGCATTAAATGAAATATAAAACGTTTCGCCTCGGTTTATAGGTTGTATTACTAAATTATTTGTAATGTATTGCATTGTATAAATTATAGAGGCCACAGAGAATGAAGAGTGTTGCTACCCAAATGTCATTGGCGATCTGCGCGCAGCTACATATATGTCCTGCTAAAAAGTGAAACTTTAACAAAATTAGATGTTAAATTATTAAAAGAACAAATAATGAATTTTTATTTTTATGATACAAAATAAAACATGCAAAAGTACGTGCCAATTTTTTAAATTTTAGTGAAAAATAACTGCTCATAAGTGTGGATAGTTACCATATGGCGGGAAAGTAAATGCGGGGGAAATAATTTTAATTTGTTGATATCATAAGCGAGATTGCAAGCACTCATACTCCAGGGGCATGTAATACCGAGGAAGAACCACTTTTTTTGACTTCCATCTTTCACTGAGTTACGATGCGTCTATCATCGTCAATTATAAAATATATGTTCATTTGTGGAACAACATCAAGACGTACACTCGGCCAATAAGGGGTGTAAGCGCCAATTATAATATATATTACTCCATTTTGAATTTATTGCTTAAAATACTTTACCTGTTAAAATTAATTTAAGTTAAGAGGTACGATCTTCATGTCAATTGTTGTTATAAATACATTTAATTGCTGAAGAAGCGCTACAACCATGCGAGAGTAATTGAAAGACTCAAGCGACAAACTTGATCTAAGAAGTGTATTCCCATAAAGCTAAATTTTAAAATTAAAATATTTTGAATTTGCGATATACAAGATTATGTTGCAAACTATCGTAATAAGGTAAATATGTTTCTAGATATGTAAATGTTTTTAATCACATCTCTTATTTGCATTGAGTTTTTGCATTTTGTGATAGATGTGCATGTATGCGGGCGGTGTTAAAATACAGGTTTTGCGCTAAAAAATATGATGTCTGATCATTTGTACGAATATGTGTGCTTTTGTTTGTCTTCATATATAAGTGCATGTAATAGAAATGTATGTGCGCGTTTATTTTCCAGATTTTACTTTTTGATTTTCTCAGCCTTCAGCGGTTTGCCTTAATGGATTGTTTTTCTTTGAACATTTATTTTATTACTTACAGTTGCGTAGTTGTTGTTATGTATTGTATTGTTACTACACAAGGTGTATCATCACATACATAAGCATATGTGTATTTAGTTTGAAAAGGCAGTGAAACCGCATTTGCGATACGCTGACGTTTCTGACACTAGCTACAGTGGACCACAGGAGTTTAAATAACACGTCTCCAAGGTGGCTGATTTTGATGGTGAATTCAAAATTAGGAAATTCCAATATATGTATGTATGCGTAATGTAGGAAAATGCATGTCCTAACGGACCGAATTTTGAGAAGAGTTATTGAATTTTTATGTAACTTATTTTATTTTCACCGTCGAGACTGCCTATAAATAAGATATACTCATGTGCTTATTGACTAGAATAAATCCGTGCTGTTGCATGCACGAAGATTCGAGCCTACACACTCCCAAATGGTAGTCACGCACCAATCCATTCGACTACGGCGGCCGAAAAAGTTCTTTCTAATACTCATATAATCACCATAATCACCGTTCGGTCTTCTTATCCATAAGCCCCAAAAATATCTCCCCCTTTGCTTTTATTTATTTTCTCTGACATCAATACATCCAAGAAACAGTGAATATGAGGAAGCGTCTCCAAAAAAAAAAATTGTTTTTTGGTGTATATCATAACTAGTAACATAATCAGGTCAAACGAAAAAATCAAAATACATTTGTTAAATGAAATGTTTCTCGAGGTATCCATTGGAGGATTCCTAGGATGCCAAAAAGTTAAACTGGTGAGAAAATGAAAAATCTCACAATAGTAAATTAGCAAATTTTTGTTACCGAAAATGGGTTTTTTGGCACCAAGTGCTACCAAGAATTGAAGAGATATAAAAATCTGTCACAGTTAATGAACACTCAAATAGTCATAGCTTCATCAATTTCGTTCCGATTAACTTGAAATTTTGACATAATATTTTTTTAGCTATTATGCACTTATTTAAGATCTTTACTTGATTCCTTGAAGAGCTCTTTCTCTAATTCTATCCAACATTAGCTGGGCCATAGAGGTGCATTCTTAGGTTAGATGTATTTAGAATAAATCAGGTAGATTCTCTTCATCTCGACTAACTTCTCAGTGCCCATACTTTCTGTATTGTGAGCCTCAACTACGATCATGAGGTCTTAACATCTAGAAGGCCACCTCTAAGGGCTTGGAACATCATTAGGGATCTACTGTTTTACTCAAATTCATCCATCCATGTATAAAATACTTCTAGAGGTACCACTATATTGGCTTCAACGATGAAATCTTGTATTAGAAATATTTTCTCTTCATATTTTAAAAAGCTTTTCCGATTTTTGAGCCACAGTGTGGCGGAAGATACTTAAATATGTATGAACATACTTGCTCACTTTGAGTGCGGCATTTGCGAAGCACTAGAGAGGCTACTAGTTTCATTGTATTTATTTTCCTGTACTATGTGATGTGGCGCTTCTCTGCCAATAGCAGAAATATTAAAGCTGTTTGTGACTAGTAATTGCAGGAAGATGAGATATGAATTAAAGATTGTGGTGAATACAAAATGTACTAATAGTCTCCGCTGCTAATTCTTGACGTATCTCAATATTAATTACTTTTTGAAAATTAGACAGCTTCGCAGTTCAGTTGTTTAATAAGTAAAAAGTAGCTGTAATATATTTAAAATAAATTGCAAAAATTTCTATTTGTACCACTACCTCATCGCATCCTGCGGTCATTGCACTTTCGATTGAAATTCGTTTACTTACAATAATTCTTGTTACGGTTACTGTTTATGTCTGCCGTCTACTTTCGCTTTCATTTCACTCAGCAACTCATTGAGGCGTGATGCAGCGCTCGTTGCTGAGCCGGAATTTTAGTGTTATATTTCAGCGGCGTGCAAAGATGCTGCTGCAGCTGTTGCTGCCACGACGACAGGTATAGCAACAATTTGCCAGTATTCACCGCTCACCATTGTCCATTGCACTCCGCACAGCTGATTTTGGCTTCCATTGTTAGGCGCGCATGTTGTTGGCGTGCGAGCAGATAGTGGCGCGAGCACTGACCGCTTTTGCCAGTTTAGGCGTTGCATGTTTCCTCAGCATTTATTTTTGTTTAAATTAAAGCATTTTTTTTTCTAAAGCAAAACACTAAGCGTAAAATATGCATGTCAGTTAATAAATCGAAATAATTGCAATAATTTTGCACATAAATATTTTTGTTGAATTTTTGTTTTGCACATTGTTTTCTGTTTAAATTTCTAATTATTCCACAGCATTATTATGTGCATTGTTTGAACATCTAATTTGCAATAAATACTAATACAAACGATTGCTTGATCGCATATAATAGATGTGACGCATTTAAGAGTATTGTTTGCGAGCATTTATCGCATTGCAATCACGTTTCTGAATCACAACTAAATATTTAATAGCTGCATCAGCTTGATAAATGCTAATACATACATATATGTATGTACGTTTGTATAAATGTATGCATTCCAATCTATATGCATACACATGCGTAAATACACCTACCAGCTTGGCTATGCATGTATGTATGCCTTCTAATTCGTATTCCAGTAACAATCATAACTTTTCGCTAGCCCCGCGTCCCAGCTGCCAATTTATCTACACACGCATTTACTTACTTGCACATTGACTGCCTTATTTTGACGAATAAGACGCACTACACAAAAAAATGTACACATACGTGAAATGCAACGGTCAGTGTCATAAACCGTTATATTCCGAAACAAAAAGTAAGTAAAACTGAAAAAATTAGCAAAGTGCAAATAAGGCATAAACTTAAAAAAGTAAAATAAAAAAATGTAGCCAAATTTTCCACGCATTTGTAGTGGCGTCGAAATAGGCGACCAACTTACGCCTGCCGAAACACCTTTGCCGCGCCAAGTGATTAGCCAAGCGCAGCGAAAAAAACCACAACAACAAGCGTTCAAGTTATTACTGTTTGGATTCGTATGTGTGCTGTATGTGCTTGATTGTTTGTTCGCAACTTTTGGTGCACCGTCACATCACGTCGTGAACATATCTACATAATATTAATATGTACGTAGCTTATATTCGCTTTCGGCTTTTGGATCGGAAGAAATGTCATGAATGAATGTCGTCGTTACAAATGCATTGTAATTGTTGTCGCTATCGGTTGTCGGTTTTACTTATTACTGCTATTGTTTTATTTTTTATTCTTAGTTTCTCCATCCGTTTTTTGCTTGAATTTGTTCAGGTCTTGTAAAAATATTTCAACGGAAAAGAGTATTGATTACCTTCGGTTACGTATGTTTGACATGTAATAGATATATATAAATATATACATATAAATAAATATATAAGCAATGAATATATAAGTTAACACATAATAAATCATTTTCTTTTGTTTGCACTATAAAGCAATCTACATATTTACATAATTACAATTTTGATTCCTTATACCATAAACAAATTAACGCTGATAATTCAATTTAATATTAACTTTCGCAATCAGAATTTCAGACAGGTGAATTCTTCATATGTTTTGCTAAATTAAATTTTTTGCATTTCTTGTCTCACAATCGAAGTGGCGACCAATTCCACGAATTGGCGCAACAAGCCAAATATTGGTTATCAAGTTGCTGCACACGCATCCGCGCTATTGCTTCTGCTAAATGCTGATGCCTGCGTCTGGCGTATTAGGTGCAAGCAATTGTTGTTGCTTTTGATAATAAAATCTGTTTAAAGGAGGAGGAATTAGAAGTCAGTCTTCAGTCCACATTCTGCAGTGCTTCGATCGGGTTGATTTGAAAAATAAATTTGCCTTACTCTATTTTAAATATATATTAGGAGGACCTTATAAAATACGTTTTTTTCTTGATGCTACACGCTAAATTAGTTCTATGTCTAAAAAAATGGAACCCATTTTTTATTTTTTTATTTAATTCTTCTACTTACCGTCAACACTTTGTCGACTACCATTGAATTCCCATGGAAAAACTGTACTCTCCGTAAATGGTCATAGAATAATATTATTAATTAATTTCTTTTAATTTCCTTTTCCAAATATCCAAACAATAGCGATCATTACACAAAACAAAGAAAAAACTAAAAAAAAATTTAAGAATCAAATTTTCAGGTGCATATTATTGCAATAATCTTGAAATTATTTAAAAAATATAATATATATTAATTTTTTTGGCCATAAACGAAACCTACAAGTAAATAGTTATGTTAATATAAATAGATATAGATACACAGTTAATACTTATAAAATAAATAAATACAATTTATACAAAATTTTTAAATATTTATAAAATATAATAATATTTTTATATAATATTAAAATATATTTTGTAATACTACATATAATAAATATTTTAAGGTAATATATAATAATATATAAAACTATTCTTGACGATCGATGCCTAAAAAACGAAAAATTCAGAGAAATTCAGTGTAAATACGCGTTAGTCGAATCGACTAAGAATTAGCATTTCCAAATAAAAAATAGCATTAGAACTCTAGGGTTTAAGCTGGAAGTCAATAACTTTAGCGTCCTGTACCTTCGATCTGTTCTTATTTTAGAAAACTCTTTCTTGGATGTCACAAATCATGTATAGCTCAACAAACCGATTTTTTTTATTAATTCAAAGCTTTTTTTTTAACCTCGCGTTCCAGAATTGTGTGACAACGTTTTCGAGTTGTGAACTACCTTTTTCGAGTTTTAAACTCTCGTTTTCACAAACAAAGAGATGATGGACTGATAGAGCAACGAGCAGGGAATACGAGATATAGGACAAAAGTTCCCATCCGTGATAAAATCACCTCCGGGGTCATGCTTGCTGTGTGAGGCCTGCATTGACCTGGCGGGAAAAAACACTTTTCAGACCCTGTATATTCGAAGAGGTCTGAAATCACATAACAAAATACATAGTCGATTACCGCTTAATATTTACTTGTTTTGTTTTATGTGCTACTGCAACTTGACTTAGGGTTTTCCTTTTTCTTGAGCCTTCGTTTCGTTTCGATAACGATTTCAGTGATGGTAGCGGAGTAGCGGTACGACACTTTTTCGACGCCATGTTTTTGCTGTTGACAGGATCTACGTCTTAAACGAAGAAAACAACAGTGATTCCTCAATGCATGAATAAAAATATTTATTATGTAAAGTCTAAAATTTATAGGGTGGGCCATGTAAAATTTGCTTTATAAAAAAAACTTATCAATATTTTTTCAAACTTTTTTTTTTATTTTGAAGACTGAACATTGTCATTTACGAATGAAAAATAATATCGTTCAAATGACTGCTACGACTGGCTTTACAGTAGGCCATTCGATCAACCCAATTTTTAAGCACGTTTTCGATTGTTTGGGCTCCAATTTGATGAATGGCAACTTCGATTTCTTGTTTTAAAGCATCAATCGTCTCTGGATGGTTCGCATAGCATTTGTCCTTAACGGCTCCCCACAAAAAATAGTCCAACGGGCGGCCAATTGATATCGCATTTGCGGCTGATTATTCGGTTTTCAAAAACGGTAGCGAAAAGTTCGAGTGTAACTATGGCAGTGTGACAAGTTGCATCGTCGTGTTGAAACCAAATGTCGTCCAAGTCATCTTCTTCAATTTTTAAAAACAACTCGCCATTTATTGTAACCGCGCCCGATGATGCCGCCAGACCAAAAACCGCACCAAACAGTGACTCGTTGTGGATGCATTTGATTCTCTACAGTAACGTGTGGATTTTCTGAGCACCAAATCCGACAATTTTGCTTATTGACGTAGCCACCGATGTGAAAATCAGAAAAGAAGAAGAAGACTCACCACTTTGGAAAAAGGTTTTCAATATTTCCCAATTTTGTTCAAGCGTATAGCGTCCCATTTCGTAAATGTCAAACCTTTAAGTAAATTATGAACTCATTTGACATGTCATTTGTGTTACAATTCTCAAAAAAATAGGTGGTTCAGAAAGCAAACTCTATATGGCCCACCTTGTAGTAAAACATTGCTTCTAAACCATGGGTTGAATTATTTTTATGAGTACTCACGCTGCACAATAGCTTTTAATACATACTTTTAGCAAACCAACCAAAGCCAAAAATGTAAGCAAATAAATAAGTGTACACAAAATAGAAGCAGCAAGCTCGATCACAAATACACGGTCTTCTGTTTACGTGATCTGGAATAATTTCATTTCATTTCACTTCATTTCAAGTTTAATATGTACTTAGTTTGAATTACTGAAAATAATTAAATAAATTAAAAACAGAGATAAAAAAATCGTCAAATTCCTTTTTTGATACTGAAGAGTCAAGCGAAGTAGACCTTAAAATCTCATGAAATTCTCTATGTGAACTGGCAATAGGTGCATGACGCGCCTAATTTGAGTCAAACACCTGGGTAAGTGTTGCATAGAGTTCTAGTAGGGCTATGAACCTAAATGTCCCAAACATCAAAAGACGGTGAGAATATAGACCTTTTACTTTCGGAAGACTTTAAATTAATTAAAATCAAACTGGAATTGTATCAATCGAAGGAGATAATTGATTCATAGTCAGTCAGCAGCTCCTCAGGACTTTTACAAACAAAAGTGAAAAAAAGGATTGAAAGCTGACAAAACATACGCTCACCTCGCAACCATTAAGGTTTTATAAATAGTTGAACGGAAGTTCAATTATGTTACAATATTAATGAAAACCCTTTATTAATTCAAGCACAATAATATCATAAAGTAATATTTTACTAGCAACGGATAGCACGCAATCTACGATAAAAATCAAAATATTTCTGTAAATAAAAAAATGTTTATTTCAAGTATTAAACTCAATGTGATGTTCTTTAATACATGTGACGTAGCATGGTTTTCAAAATTTTATGAATTGGAGAAAATGCATTCAACATTTTCCACAAGCACCACGTCAAGCTAATTGAATGGCAACTACGCGCGTTCCTCTGCTTTATATGAACAAAACCAATTATATTTATTTGAACTTAGACTCCCTTACAGCTGTTTTAAAAAAATATTATGTTGTTCCTCAATCAAAAATCGTTCATTCTATGTTCAAATATGTTAAGGGGGGAGCCTGGTTTATGAGGTCTAAAAATTGCATCTATTTGCGATTTTTTTTAAGGAAAAAATTAATTTAGCACTGCAAAGTTTTTTCTATTTTTTAATGAACATTTAAAAAGTATAAAAAGTTTTTGTAGTGGTTAAAATAAGTTGAAAAAAATGTTTAACATAGAAATTAGTAGAGCGCTGCAACGGTGGAGTTTCCAACTGGCGTACAAGATACAGCTCGTAATTATTATCTAAAGTAAAAAATTCAAATGGATTTCTAACTATCATGATTTATTATTCTAGCTGAACTAAGAAAACTGAGAGAAATTCCAAAATTTCAACTTTTTGGAGGTTTTAAAGAAAAAAATGTCTTTCTATAAAAAAAAAAATCACTTCGACTTGGTATAAAAATCTTGAAAAATTTTTTTTTATCTATTTTGTTAGTTCAAATAGAAGAGAATTTAGTTTTTTTTCATTCATGTAAGCCAATTCAAAGAAATCATAAAAATGAAAAGTCGAGAAAAGAAGATAAAGTTTGTACTATAGCTGTCCGGTCACAGCGTAACTACCTAACGCTCGCCTACCTTTGGCTTTGTATCTACGGAAATATTGAGAATTAGGCTCTGTAACTTTGTGTGAATATTCTGAAATATATTAGGAATCGCTTAAAACGAAATGATTTGTTTGACCTTATAAACCAGGCTCCGCCCTTAAGTGCAGGAATTACCTATGACTATGGTAAGTACAATTAGAAGACCAAAAACCATGTAAAGCCAAAAAGAATTGGGGGAAAAAATTTTACAAGCAAAGACGAATGAATAACCAAAAACTTCTCGTATATGCAAGTGTTTAAGTTTTAGTTGCATGTTAAAACTGCATTAAACTATCATATAAAAAATTAGAATGGATTTTTGCTTCAACTTGAATAACCAACCAAAATCGCATAATCCAGAGCTAAGACAAATTTTGGAAGTTTTCATAAAAGTCTTAAATATAGTACATACAAACATACATACATGAGTTTGCGATTATTCCTCTGTACATGCATGACGATTATTAGCATTTGATTCAACTGAAGAATATGCAAAACATTAAATGTGCCATTCTTCAATACATCATTTGTGCATTCTCCATCAAGGCTAATTCAATAATTAAATTCATTAATCCTGTTGATAGCGAGCACTCACTACTATTGATTATTCCAATCAACAATGTCGCTTTTAATTTTGTTTCAATTATTTTTCATTATTTTCGGGTAACTTTAGCAAGTTACATACATTAGAGAATATTAAAGTGAGGGATATGAAATCTTTTGCTGAAATTAAAAACGAAACTTAATTACCATTTGTGACGCTGTCGAAAATTCATTTATAATGGAATGCGGATTTCGACACATATACCTATTTGTGTTTGTTATGTAGGTACGTACGAATATGTTTTTATATGCATATACACAAGTGCCTGCGTAATAATGGTATAACAAATTTCGAATTGCCTTGATTGGTGTTAGCAGTGCCAAAAATTAGGTTCCGCAAATTTTCGTAAATTTTAAAATATATTGCACAGGTTTCAAAATGCATATTTGTTTGCCTAAATATGTATGTATGTACATATGTACGTCAGTTAACAGTTTTTTGTCTCAACTTCTAATAGAATACATCACATACTCGTATGAGTACATGTTTTTGAATTATCATGTTTTACTACCACAAAATGAAACTATAAGACTTATTTCTTTATTCAACAACTTCATACGTTTTATGCACTCAGTCACTTTAAGCTGTCGCTAATGCAACTTTGTGAGCTGAAAACTGAATTTATTACGAATTTAATAGAGCATTAAGGCTAATTGGCTCGAGTGGGCAATTTATTTTGAACCATAATGCATACATACATATTCGTATTATAGTAAAGGTGTAAAAGCGTACTAAAAGAAACATATAAAGCTTTGGGTTTTTGAAATTTCTTTTACTTCCTGCTACGTTTGTAGTATTTATGTCCAGTGACTCGATTTTGAACACGTACATATATACATACATACCATATGTATGCTCTTATATTTTAGACAATGACAGCAGCACTTTGGTAATTATGTCACAATTAGTTGTTTTAATTAGGGCGTATCTGGCGCTACGTACTTCAATATGAAGGCTACCGTAAAGTGGTAGATAATTCAACAACAGATAAATTAACAAGGCATTACTTTTTAGCGGCAAATTATATTTTTAATAAAAGAATACCATATAATATAATATTGTTGTTAGTTCCTAAATTTAGACGGCAGAATATGAAAATTTGAAAATTAAAATATACCAGCTAGTACATGACGTCTATTGTATATATTGATTTGTAAATGTAACATATGGTCATTTTTGGGATATGCTCCACAACTTTTCCTAGCAAGTACATACATCTCAGACACAATTCCCTTTAAATTATCTTTAAATCTACCCGACCTCCGAAGAAATCTGAGTAGATCTTGTGGTGCCACGGAGCCAAGGTGGTCGCTCCTTAACACGTCAGTGCCAAAGACCTCAAGCCTGATTAGAGCGAAGGCGGGGCAGACGCACAGGAAGTGGTTCGCCCTCTTAACCTCCTCTTTACAAGCTGGTCAGAGTACACTGTCTGAGATGCCTACCTTTTCAATGTGCTTCACCCTATGTGCAGTCCTTTCTGCTTATAGACAGAAGGATTTGCGACAGTCGGTCGGACATGACAGGTAACATCAGTTTTGTCCATCTGCATCCTCTCTCAGCCTGCCAAGCTCGCTTGTGAGTTGTAGTAACCCATTTGCTAACCGTGGCTTTGATGGCTGCAGGAGGGAGGGGCAGAATGGGCTCCGGGCCAAAGAAGTTGGCCTCAGAGCCCATCCTAGCTAAAGAGTCAGAGGTCTCGTTACCTACGATACCCACGTGTCCCGGGACCCATGTTGAAATTGAAATTTGAAAAGGTCAAGCCAAGGAGCACCAGATGATTTGGTGGCTCCTAAAACACTCAGGCTAAAAAGCCCATTGTATTTAAAGCTCTGGAAAGGGGGTAGATAGTCCAGAAGGGAAGGAGAAAAGTATCAGAGAAAGAGATAGTAAAGAATAGAGACAGAGATAGAGATAGTTAGTCCTGTGAGAATTTTCCAGATTCTTTGGCAAATCTGTAAATATCCTCCAATTTTAGAGAACAAATCTAGCAAAGGCAGGACCCTCACAGAGAAAGTGCTCAGTGCTATCCGCTCCTCCAAGCATGACAGGCATACCGGGTCCTCGATAATTCCAATGGTGGTCCTATGCTGACCCCATGGGCTGTGTCCTGTAATGATGCCAACCATCAACCGAATATCTTTCCTTCTAAGTTTTAGTAGAAAGTTTGACAGTTTTCTGTTCGGACTTGTCACAAAACACTTTGCAATTCTGCAGTGTTCCAGACCGGACCATCGCTCTTTATGTAGATAGCCTACATAATCGCTGATCCAATTCTTGATTCTTGCGGAACTGATTCCGATTATTGGCTCTGGCAATTTCGTCGGCAATTTCGTTTCCTTGAACACTGGAGTGCCCCGGAACCCATATAAGTACAAGCCTGTTATGTCTTGCGACAGAATTAAGCTTCTTCTTACATTCTTGAACAATCTTTGAGGTCTGCTTCGCATTCTCCAGGGCTTTCAGTGCAGCCTGCCTGTCACTGAAGACTCCAATCTCTTTCCCGCTCCATCTCCTCTCGATTATCCATTCGGCTACTTTCAGGATGGCAAAAACTTCTGTTTGGAAAACAGTTGCCATTTCCCCCATAGCATAGTGATACTTATTACTATCGTTTAAGTACCATCCGGCTCCAGACCCTACTTCATTCTTGGACCCATCGGTAAAGAAAATATCCGTCAAACCTCCCTGCATGCATTCTGGATTGCTCCATTGCTCACGCAATGGAAATCTAACATCAAATTTCCTTCCAAATGAAACTGTGGGTAGCAGGTCATCTTTAGGTGCCAAAAGCAGTAGATACTGCTCCGATAGCAACTTAAAGATTTCTCTGTGTCCCAGAAACCATATTTATGGAGTCTACACATTGCTTTTATTGCTTCCTGTTGTATCTTAATTTTGAATTTTTAACCTTTTAAAGTGATAGAAGTTATAGCTGCATTATGCATATGGCCTCATATCCTAATCAAATTTCAGTTTAAATTTCAGCGGGACTCAGTTTCGCACCATTTTGAGTTCTTATTCTGTCCGATATATACTTTGATTAAATTATTAGCACGAAAAACAAGAAAAATGCTTCGAAGATATGGCCGAAATAGATTTTAAAGCCTTTTCATAACATCTGAAAATCCAAAAGTGTTTTATCTCCACGTGGACCCCAAGAAGATACGGCTTTGCTTGCATATTCTCTCAACATGCGTTATTCTGATTATTTAATAATAAAATAAGAAGATCGCTTTTGGGAAGCAAGGAAGGTCAAACCCAATTTTGGCTAACAAAATTTTGACATGCAAGTCAGACAGCCGATGTAGCACACAATCGGACAAGTGGGTAGAAAGATTGCAAAATGTGCAACAACACCCTAAAAATTAGCAAGCCAAAAGATAAATGGACTATAAAAAGTAAGCAATAATTAAAATTAACTTTAAGAGTCAAATAAAATGTTTACATAAGTATGTATGATACATATCCAAGTACAATAGTTATAAGCGCCTTCATAAAAGAGTGCCCAAATATTTGTACGTATGGATGCATACACGTATCATATATACATGTATGTATATACATGCATCCATATATATAAGTACATAACTATGGCATGTATGTATACATTTACGAGTATAAGTAAGTCTTCATCTGCGTGTGTGTAGTTGACCTAATTATTAAATGCAAAACAATTGACGTTGTACGCGCACATGTACAACACATAGCGGCATTAAATGCACAGTTCGCGGCATAAACATCAATTTGAAAATGTAAAACAAAAGTGAAACTGAACCTCTTACTAAAAATATATTGTTGAAATAAAGCAATTAACGGGTGCAAATTATTTACTTGGAGGCTCTTAGAAAGAAGACAAAAGGTAGCCAAACTGACGAGTAAATACAAATTATTTAGTTCAAATGTAGCTAATAAAAAACAACAAAATACCTATTACATTCTATTGTTATACAGTTACGCTAAACTAGCGAACAAACACAACTAGCAAAAACGAAAAAAGGAATAATGAACTCATCCCATTATAGCCCTATGACTTGTGGCCGTCAGCGCGACGGTATAAGCAAAGCAACAACACTACACTACATTTTCACACACATTAAACAAACAGCTCTAAGATTTTATTTAAATGCAATGAATTTAGATGCTATGAACTTAAACGAAGTAAAAAAATAAGGCGTCGAAACTAAGAAGCCTTGAAATGAAATTAATGGACCAAGTGACGCATTTGCGTGAGCGCACCTCGAAGCATTGCGTGCCACGGTAAATTGAACGGATTTTTGGCTAACTGCTTAACGGGCCAACTGACAACTGCGTTAATGGGTTAGCCGAGCTATATGGATTGTGTGTGAGCTGCCCGCTAGTGCTGTATAGTCGAACGCGTACAAGCTTGTGAGGTGTCTGACCGCTTGTGGGTTTGGCTGCCGTTGCTCGCTCGTTGCACGCTCTGGCAGCTGCAATATTAACAATACAATGCAATGCAATACAATGGATATCTTTGATGTCGAAAAATGAAAATGAAATAAACAGTAGCATACATACATAAATATGTACATTGAATGCCTAAAATGCACAGTTGGATGGCGAATGGTTAATAAGATACATACAGGTATGTAGTTGTATGGTATGTGTAAACAATTGTTTGCAAGGAACGCCAACGGCGATGAATATAATTTGAAAACAATTGGAATAATTTAAACAGGAATCAATAAATAGATTATAATATTAAATATTGTTTGCAATTAGAGGTTTGTGACTTATATGCAATAAATTTCGAGGGCACACACTCTTTGCATTCTTGAAACCTTCGATGCAGTTTGAAAAGAAGCAAAGGGATGCAATTATTGCCAGTGTGCAATTAAATTTAAAAAAAAATTACGTTTAAGGATAGTTTAGATTTTTTATTAACTTTTAATATTTAAATTTAATATTTTCGAACTTAAAACTAAGTATTTAAATGCTAAATTTACATTATTCGGAATATTTTTAAGAAAAAAGAGAAACTTTATCTGCGACACTATGATTAGTGTAATCCTCTTTGCCAACTTTTGCATTACAGTCACCTATGACAAGCAGCAAGTCACGTTTACTAATTTTGTTCCAAATTGTTCTAGTAGATCATAAAATTCTTGTTTTACGCTTTCCGCGCTTTCTTCAGTGGGAGCATAAATACTGATTAAGGATAAGTTTTGAAAATTTCCTTTCAATCTTAGGTAGCACATTCTTTCATTTTTTGATGAGAACTCCATTATGCTTCAATTTCCGTTCATCCGGCATCAAAACATCGTTTATCATGGCGCGATGGCGCATTCGCTGTTACGTTGCGGGCAGCCTCGTCTTTGAAGGAATGGGCCCATGATCCATCCAGCCCATAGGCCGCAACAAACGGTTGTTTTCAATGGATGTATGGCTGTTCTTGAATGGCTTCGGGCTACTATTCAGTCCAAATATGGCAACTTTGACGTAGCCTGTAAGCCACAAATGGCTTTAAAAAAACGTACACCATAAATAAGTCAGCATAAGCGCGCGATGAACACTTTTCACAGAGGGTCCATTTTCGAAATACAATCGTACGATGTGTAAACGTTATTGAGGCGTAAGTCTTTCCATGATGAAATGTTACTGAATACGGAAAAAAATTATGTACAGGGTGGGCCACATAGCGTTTGCTTTTTGAACCACCTATTTTTTTGAGAATGGTAACACAAATGCCATGTCAAATGTGTTCATAATTTACTTAAAGGTTTGACATTTACGAAATGAGACGCTATACGCTTGAGCAAAATTGGGAAATATTGAAAACCTATTTCCAAAGTGGCGAGTCTTCTTCTTCTTTTCTGATTTTCACATCGGTGGCTACGTCAATAAGCAAAATTGTCGGATTTGGGGCTCAGAAAATCCACACGTTACTGTAGAGAAGCAAATGCATCCACAACGAGTCACTGTTTGGTGTGGTTTTTGGTCTGGCGGCATCATCGGGCCATTTTTTTTTCGAAAATGAGCGAGGAGCCGCGGTTACAGTAATTGACGAACGTTACCGTGACATGCTCAACGAGTTTTTGTTTCCAAAAATTGAAGAGGATGACATGGACGACATTTGGTTTCAACAGGACGGTGCACACTGCCAAAGTTACACTCGAACTTTTGGCTACCGTTTTTGAAAACCGAATAATCAGCCGAAATTCCGATATCAATTGACCGCCTCGGAGCTGTGATTTAAGCCCGTTGGACTATTTTTTGTGGGGAGCCGTTAAGGACATCCAGAGACGATTGATGCTTTAAAATACGAAATCGATGTTGCCATTCATGAAATTGGAGCCCAAACAATCGAAAATGTGCTTCAAAATCGAATGCTTGATCGAATGGTCTACTGTAAAGCCAGTCGTGGCAGTCATTTGAACGATATTATTTTTCATTCCTAAATGACAATGTTCAATCTTCAAAATAAAAAAAAAGTTTGAAAAAATGTTGATTAGTTTTTTTTATAGCCGATTCAAAAAGCAAATTTTACATGGCCCACCCTGTATTTAGTTTGACAAGTCACGAGTGATCTTTCAAAAGAACCTTATTGGAAAAAGTACCTCCAATCTGATCATCCTTTACTTGTTATTCATTGAGCCCAGAGCAAATTTCCAGGCGCCATACAATTACACTATTCAACACGCCAACAATTTTTTTGAAGATTTATGAAAAACATAATTTTAAAGTTGATATTTAGTGTCTGTCGTCAATTGATATCAAACATTGGTTTGCAGATTGAGAAGAAGTTAATAATACAAATGTTTACCGGATGACATGGGGAATACTCAAATGGCAACAATATGTATGTATAATTGGCGCGTACACCCTTTGTGGGTGTTTGGCCGAGCTCCTCCTCCTATTTGTGGTGTACGTCTTGATGTTGTTCCACAAATGGAGGGACCTACAGTTTCAAGCCGACAACAACAACAACAACAACAACTTGTAGCAACAATAATAACTTGTATTTCTTTCACTCAGGCCATTTTGATGAGCGCTAATTTGAGAGATCCTAGTTGAGAAACACAATTTTTGTTATACAAAAAATGTCCTCTTTAATGAGAATAATCTTGTAATAATCAGACGTTAACCACAAGTTGATAGCAATTCTAATTGTTTATTGGGTTATTATTATTGGTTAAATAATACTAACAAATTATTTGGCGTACAAATACGATAATACTACCTCTCAATCGAGGTTCACTTGTACTTGTACTTAAACCTATTAATGAGAGAACTTGAAACCAGTGGAGCTAAAATATTCCTATGCATGTACATATGTACACTCGTTGTTGTATTGAAAATCATAAACCACAATTTTATAAACTTTAGAGTTGTTATGTATTGTTCTCCACTTTGCAGGGGATGATAAGATTACAATAATATCTACAACGAAATTGGTATTCAATACATACATATATAAGTAAGGTAATTGCACAGTATCGCATAGACATAGACATAGACGTATAAATACCATTCAAGAGTTTTTAACAAAGTTAAGCCTATTTAAATTTCATTTGATATAACACAGTTTAGTATATTTGTAGCAGTTCAGTTGTATTGTTCAAACAAATCGGTATTGGAATAATGGCCATGATAGACATTTTCTATTATTTTATTATGATTGTCTCGATGTTGGTGCTCTTTAGGGTAAGTAGCCTGTATACATAAGTAGTTAATACAAAATATATGTACATATGTATGCACGTAAGTCATTATTTCTATTGGAAGTTATCATTATTTTATCACTGGTTTCCCTCCTTTTATGGTATTCCAGCTGCTTGTTAAAGCATTCACATTAGCACCGGAAGCGCGATCAACGCCAAGGCATCGAAATGGGGTAGTGGTAGCAGGTGAGTACGTAAACACAGTGTGGAGTCAGTAACTTAATAATCAGCTGCGAGCGAATTAAATTTCAAGCGACTTTACAAAATTTCTATTATATACAATATTTGAGTTTAATTATTGAAAAATAGAAGCTTCTTGCCAAAATATACGTAAAAAAACTGCGCCGACGATGTGTTAACAACGAAGTTAATCAATCGGTATAAAAATTGAGAAGCGATTGAGATTTCTCACAAATGAATTTTGTCGCAAATGCAGTAAGGTAGGGAGGTAAAACGCGACGAGCATTGGCCTCTTGCATTACCCGAAGCTGCCGAAACAATGATATGGCTATTGCAAGTATCAATAAAACTTTGTTCAACTAGACTTCAATGATATTTACGTTTCATCAATGGAATAGGAATACACATGGGGTCACCAGAACAATTAACCATAGGATGTAAGTGTGCTACTCAATACCCTTGAAGCCCAACATAAACTTTTTGTTGGAATTTATGCTCGATTGGAAATTATGCTCGAAAATCCAGAACTACCGGGAGATATTCAAAATAGCGCGCAAGGGAAAGGAAAAGAAATTTCAAAACAAGAAAATAATTATCACGTGGCGAGCACGAGACAACTTCAATAAATCAAACATTGTATATTTATTATTGCGTCTGAGAAAAAGTGTGGTGTCGTTAGATTTTCAACGAGATTTGTTTACATTTGGTGGTGATTTTTTTAACTTTGATAATGTTTTAGGATAACAGTTTTGATACAAAAATAAGAATTGAAATGAAATGTATACCATATAATTAGAAAAGCAATAGCAAAAAAATCGACACCTGGTTTTCATGGTATACAAAACTGCTGTCATCATTTGACAACTAAAACATGGAGGGCTCATCATGCAAGAAAAAAGGGAATTCCGTTTCTACTTTTGTTTTTTAACCTTTTGCTAGACGCAGTGTCTTTTACAGCAAGAATAGGTGTGGTGTATCAAATTCAGTTCATTCATTCGGTAAAAGATAAACGCAAAATTTCGCTTTTATGTTTTTTTTTTGGGTAAAATGTTTGGATCAAAACTAGCAGTTTACTTTTTCATAACAAAGTAAGAAATGCAGTTAATCTGTAATTGCAACTTTTGATCTTCTGTAAATATATTTCCTAACATTTTAAATTTAAACCTTAGGTCATCCTACTTTATACAGCAATAATTCGGAATTCAATTTAATATTGCTTTATTCCATGGTTTATTAGCTTATCACTGCACATTTCGCTCTCATTCATATAACAAATATTTTGTTTATACGTAGCAATAAGGTTTTTATTTAAGCAGCAAAAAAATTTTTACTTTTATTTTTGGTCGAAAAAATATAACTTAAAATGACGATGCGTAATATCGGTTAAAATTAGCTCAAAAGGGCTAAACTATTAAAAATTAGTCTACTGTTACAATTCGCGCTTGGGCCAATTTTTATCGTTTTTCGCCTTTTTAGTTCTTTTAACTTTTGTTTTTTGATCGGTAGTTGGCTCTAGTAACAGTCATAAGAGGTACATTGAAACATTTCTGCTCAAAAATCCCTGAGCAATCAATCAATCCAGAGGACAAGACATAACGAGAATAGTAAGATGGTATCGCAACAGAGAAATTGAAAGGCTTAAGAGCGAGATCGCCAAATGCCTGTTGTACTTTCCGAGTGTAGGGATCATTAAAACGAGAAGCCTGAGTCGAAAACTACTTATACATGCACCTGGGTCGACAACTTATGTTTATATTAAAAAAATATATATATATGCATTAATTAGTCCTTTATTTCATATACAAAATAAAAATACTCAATTCAAAATATATTCAAACAAATAACTATTGATTGATACTTTACTACAGCAAAAAAAAAAATCGTTATCTGGCTGATTCAGTTGCGAAAGTTAAAATTGTTTTCCATATTTTCCCAGTTGTAAACATTTGGCGTTTGAATTTGAGATTTTATTTT
The DNA here is from genome assembly GCA_037575425.1 of Anastrepha fraterculus. Lineage (NCBI taxonomy): Eukaryota > Metazoa > Arthropoda > Insecta > Diptera > Tephritidae > Anastrepha > Anastrepha fraterculus. Next base: position 79,232 of record JAYXIM010051137.1, read on the forward strand.
TATTATTATATTTTTTTTTTGAGAGAGGGAATTTCATTGTCAAATGCATGATTCAATGATAAAGGGTTTGTTCAGTAAGCAGCTTTCTAACGGGTGATTTTTTAGCTATTATCTTTTTAAACAGTTGGTTTAAACAGCTGACGCACGTTTCGTGTTTTGTTTTACTGTCAAATATCTTCAGTTTGGTCTATAATTTAATCATGAATCGTCTCACAAACGAACAACGCTTGCAAATCATTGAGTTTTATTATAAAAATGCGTGTTCTGTTAAGAAAGTTTAAAGTCGAATAATTGTGTTCATCGACGAAGCTCACTTTTGGATCAATGGGTACGCAAATAAGCAGAATTTTCGATTTTGGAGAGAAGATCAGCCAGAAGAATTGCAAGAGCTACCAATGTATCCAGAAAAGGTCACAGTTTGGTACGGTTTATGGGCTGGAGGTATCATTGGACCGTACTTCTTCAAAGATGCTGCGAATCGTAACGTAACTGTGAATGGTGAGCGCTACCGTGAAATTATATCCAATTTTTGCCCAAAATGCAAGAGCTTGACTTGCATTACATGTGGTTTCAGCAAGACGGTGTCATATGCCACACAACACGCGTAACAATGGACTTGTTGAGAGGCGAGTTCGGTGAACATTTTATTTCACGTTCGGGACCTGTCAATTGGCCACCCAGATCATGCAATATAACGCCTTTAGATTATTTTTTGTGGGGCTATGTTAAAGCTCATGTCTATTTAGACAAGCCTGCTTTAATTAACGCATTGGAAGACAACATTAAAGCATTTATATGTATGTGAGATATCGGCCGAAACATTGGAAAGAGTATGCCAAAATTGGACTTAGCGGATGGACCATTTCAAGCGCAGTCGCAGTAAACATTTGCATGAAATAGTCTTCAAACATTAAATTATATGGACTGTACTATCATCGATTTAAATAAAAATTTCATGGATTTTTCTGAATTTTACGTGTGTTTTTTTTGAAAAACTTTCCTACAGCTCTTAAAAAATCACCCTTTAGTTCCCTCTAGCAAGACACTGGATTGCTAGCTCCAGAAAATTTTGAGTAAAAGTGGAGGAAAAGTAAAATTTGTAAAAAAAACAATTCATTTTCAAAATGGTCTGCTTATGAGCAACAACCCGCTAAAGAGTACATACCGCTTCAGTCAGGACATGATAGGGTAATTGAGGCAATCCGAGATCGATAAATGGAGAATTTGAAAAGGTTTATTTCATATGATGTGGTGATTTAGAAGAAATTCATGTTTTGCAAAGAGCATTTCCCAAAGAGTTATGACAGGGAGAATAATAGGATAGTGCCGACGCAATCGATAACATTGCAGACCTCATTATAACAAAGGTGATATTGACGGAACTTGTTTCCAATAGATGGATGAAGTGCCCAGAGGAGGCTTAGCGAAGTACAGTAGCAGCATATAAAAGCTCCTCATAAAAACCATCTGCCTTTCGGGTTCGGCTTAAAACTGCAAACTTGGCGAAACTTTGCAACTTCGCGATCGGATTTAAATTTAAAAATTAATTCACAAAATAAAATCTTGGATTAAGTGAAATAATTTCTTGTTTTAATATCAGACTTGGCAGACTTCCATCTTTCAGTGGAAATAGCCAGCAAAGAAAACTAAATCAATATCCGGAATATGATAATTTGCCAAAACATTATTTTATGGATAATAAATATCCATTAGTCAGTTAAGAACAATTGTGTTCGCATCAGATCGTCCTTTATCCGGCTAAAACACGTTTCTCCGACCATATTCCCAAACCAATTAAAAACCTCATTGCCTATCAATATAATATGATATTATATGGTACCTTAACTCCATAGCTTAACAGCTCAACATATGACAAAAGAAGTGGAAAACTAAAATCGCCTATATTTGCAAAACTGCCGAATATTGAACTGAGGGCTTCAGCTATGATATTCAAAGTCAAAGTTTTAAGTTTCGATCTAATCGGTACATTGCTTAAAACTGGACTGCAAAGTTCTTGCTGAAATCTCGGATAAACAAAAAATCAAACTGATATAAACTTAGTAAATTTATATTATTTTAATAACCCGTTTGCTTCTTGCTGTTCTACAGTACAGTAAGTATAAGAAATATAGTAATATCCTTTAAATATAGTTACATAGTTGAAAAAAGTATAAGCAGGAGATTAACCTCGATGCTGGTGTTGTAGCAGCTTAAACATCCCCATACAACATCCCCCATACATGTACGGGGAATGTTGCTGGAGTGACAGTCCTTGGCCGGATATAAATGCACGTCGTTGCGGTAACGTAGAACCGACTGTCTTGGGAACGATCAGCTTTTTTGCTTCAATATCTTTAAATTTTGGAAAACAATATTTGCTTACTCCACATATAATTTAAAAATCCAACTTTTTTTTCAAAATATACCGAGTGTCGACGAACGACTTCATAACCTTACAAGCAAAGTCGGACCTAAAGGCATACGCGGCCAATTTACCTTTTTTGGGTTTTTATAGTGCTAAAACTAATTAAAAGCAATATTATAGAAAGGCAATATGCCAGAAAGTGCGGCAGTTTTAAATTTCTTAATCTTTTTCAATCCAACAGTGGCCCTACCTTTTTTATTCTATTTGTATAATATCTGGTGGCAGCCCAGAAACTGACGTCACGTACAAAGAATGACTTTTTTGTATGACATGTAGACTGAAAACAGATATGTAGGTCATCACGACAATATGAAAGCCTTATACTCGTACCCGTACTCGAACTTATAGGTAATACCGGCAGTTAATACAACTGTTGACAGTTACTACCCTACCAAGAGTGATCTCCTAACTACACTTGGATGTGTCATGTTCATATGTGTACGGCAAATGAATGAACATTAGACCGGAGCGAGCCCCATACGATAGAAAATACTTTGCGATACTCCTCCGGGGCCTAGTTTGAAAGCCAATTTTTTTTAAAGCTAGTCCTAAACACTAGGTCAAGGGGCTTTTCGCAATTCTTTATTACAATTCCAAAGACAGAAATGAAGAGTGAAGTTGTATTTAATGGCGTGGAAATTAAGTTAAATGAGCTTAGCAGGTTAAGGCGGAATTCTAGGATATTTTAAAGATATACAGTACTCAAAATTATCAAACCTTAGAATCGAGTAGTAAATAAGGGACTTACGCAGAAAACTCGATTTGATCTGTTAGAACTCACCAATGACAATAATGCCCTCAAAATCTTCTTAAAGTAAGTTTTTTAAAGAGGGACCCACTCTAATGTACATACATAGGCCTATACACAATTAGAGCAAATTCTCGGATCTCACAGAATACTTAACGCTCAGTCTTTTTTATCTCACTGCTAGCGCACTGGCGCTCCTAAAGCTTCAGAGCTTTCGTTAAGCAATGATAAGATAAAAAATGTTCGCATTATTGTCATTCAAGTTATTAATTGGCAAATACTTTTGATACGATATTGTTGAGAGACGCGCCGTATTTAATCAAGTGTTTAATAATTGAAAAATCAATAAATTAAATTACAGATATTAATTTGAGGAATTAAAAATGTATTTTTCGGACGTTATCTATTTATCTTTTTTGATGATTTTACTATTTATCGTAAGTAAGAATGCCGAGTTTCGCAGTGCTATTCATGAAGTTTTTGACATGCGCTAAATTCACTTTCGTTCAACATTAAGATAATCTATAAGGGGTTTAAGCATCAAGCGAAGAACGAGGTTAGCAATCTTTATGGAATGTCAACTACCAGAAGGCAAAGGCGACGTATGACTGTTACAGGTTAGTTTCGAAATTTAAATTAAGTAACTAATACGACAATTAAAGGAAATGGAAAGCTCGTAAATGAAAATAAAGATATAAACAGAAACGATTTTTTGTTGTCCTTTCAATCAATTTAGCGTCTAATTAAAATTGTGTACTTTGCATCTTCGTAATCGAGTTTGTTTTTGTTTGAACTTCACTCTGAAAACGTGTTTGCTTCATTTCTACGCCCTTATAATATATTGAACATAATTAAAATTAATACCTACATATGCTGAACGGTTTTTAAATAAAGCTAACATATCTCTCAACAACAGTAAAAATCTCAGGTCGGGTTGAAATTTATGGAGAAAGGATTTTAGAGTTGAGCGATTCCATTTCAAGTGATCCAAGAATTTTTGAAAGGAAAATATTAGGCCAGTGTTGATGTCATGGGCTCACGGTACGGGAACCGTCTGAGTCTCTTCTTTGGGACGGTCAGTTTCCCCGTCTTTCTCAAATGATTGGCTCGGACGGTTCCTGCAGCTACCGTTCCCCTGACGTCCCTTGTGATTGCATCTGCTTATTTTCCTTACGAAGCTCTGGAAGGGCCACCACCTGGGAAGGACACTAGTCTCGCGAGGTTCTGTGAGCGCCGCAATCTAGGCCTTATCCTATGTTGCGAGGCTAATGCCCAGTCTGGGGCAGCAGCAAGTGCAATGGACGGGACTCTCGGCTATTCGAATTTATCGCGTCCTCTTGCCTAGACATACATATCAAGGGCACACAGCCTACATTTGCAGCTATTAGAAGGCAGGTGGTGATTGATCTCACCCTATCAAACTCAAAACTTGCGTGTTCAATCAAAAACTGGAGAGGCCTTGGCGAAGATTCATGCTCAGACCACAGGTGCATTGAGTTTCAGTGTGGCGGGGAGGCACAAATGCCATTTCCCTCTAGAAAAAGACTGGCAAAAGTTTAGGGAGCGTTGCGGGACATTGACGTGGCGCCACAAAGTGGGACGCCACCCTCTCGTGGGAGTCAGGAGGACCTTATCGAGACCACCACTTCATGCTTTCATCCAAGGAGAGATCTAAGAGGCCATCTGCAGGCTGGCACGGCCCCTGTCCGGCATTGGAAAACAGAGAAGGCATGGACTTCAATTCAACGACTCTCTCCATGCCATCAAGAGTCGTACTTGAAAAGAGATACAGTGTGGTGCTGCCAGAGGCTTAATTGTGGTCAAACTCTGAAAATCAGCCCGGCAAACACTGTTTTCGTATTTTCACGGATGGCTCCAGGACCGAGCACGGCTCCGGCTCTGGGGTCTACGAGAAATCCAGCAGGACAAAACTCCACTTTGCTCTTGCAGCGGAGGTGTATGCTGTTCAAGAAGCGATAAACTTTGTTGTGGAAAACAGATGGAGAGGCAGATATATGTGTCTGCAGCGACAACCAAGCTGCGCTCATGGCCTTAGACAGCTCCCCAACCACATCAGGAGTAGTGAGTCCTGTAAATCCAGGCTAAACTATGTCGGTAGACATAATAGCCTGATGCTAACATGGGTCCCGGGACACGTGGGTATCGTGGGTAACGAGAACTCTGACTCTTTAGCCAGAATGGGCTCTGAGGCCAACTTTTTTGGCCCGGAGCCCTTTCTGCCACTCACTTCTGCAACCATCAAAGCCACGGTTAGCAAACGGGTTACTCCAACCCACAAGCGAGCTTGGCAGGCTGAGAGAGGATGCAGATGGACAAAACTGATGTTGCCTGTCATGTCCGACCGACTGTCGCAGTTTCTCCTGTCACTAAGCAGAGGGGACTGTAAGAGGCTGGTTGGACTGATGACGGGCCACTTTCTATGGGAAAAGCACATTGAAAAGGTAGGCATCTCAGACAGTGTACTTTGCCCAGCATGTGGAGAGGACGTTGAGACGGCGGACCACTTTCTGTGCGTCTGCCCCGCATTCGCCCGAATCAGGCTTGACGTCTTTGACACAAGATCTACTCAGATTTCTTCGGAGGTCGGGTAGATTTAAAGAGTATTAAAAAGGGAATCCGAGTGCAGCCCAATGGATTTAATTGTGTCTGAGTGCTGCACTTGTCCGTCCCGACAAAAAAAAAAATCAAACCCAACCACTCAGAGTCTTAGTTACATTACACATAAAATAAGATAGTTAATAAGTTTAAGTATAAAATAAAATATAGACAATTGACAGCTACTGAAATTTATTTCGCAAAGCAACGAAATAGCTCTCTTTTGAAATCCAATACAAGATTGTTCAATAAGTTTTGCGGTTCGATAAGAAAACAAGATTTTTTTGATTTGAAATACACTTTATTATTCAGTATAGTCTCCCTGAGCATCAATACACTTGTTCCAACGAGATTCCAATTTCTGAATTCCATCCCTGATGTGAGAATGTTGAAGGGCTGCAAAATATGCTCCCACAACTGTTATGACCTCATCATTTGATGGACAACACTTTCCCCGCATACATTTTTTTAGATCTGGCAACAGATAGAAGTCACTAGGATGCTCAAAGTATTCGAACTTTCTTCTTCTTTATTTGCATGTTCGTTTTCGAACGTAAGGGATCGTAGTTTACCTTCCAGTATGAGTTGCAACATTTTATACTTGCGGTTTCGTAGTATATGCCTTAAGTAAGCCGTCTTCCTTCACTTAGGCGCCTATTCCGGTTTATCTGGCGAAGAACTTCACTGTTGGAAGCGTGATCAGTGCATGAGATTTTCAACATTCGCCTGTTATATCCACATTGCCTTCATACATGCTGTTCATGCCAGCCACTTTAAGGGTCCAGATCCCATACCAAAAGTACTGACCACACGAGGCAATTTTATAGTTGCAGAATACTGATCTTGTCATTTCTATTCTTGTCTTAATTTTTTCGGTGCAGTCCCAGTTCTCATTAATCCTACATCTGAATTTGTATACTTTTCCTATGGGTTCACCTTGTATCGATAAGGTAGATTATATATGTAAATATAAATATTTTATTACATTCAGCAATGAATTTAGTCTTAGTGGCATTCATCTTGAGGCCGTATTTATTGCTGCATTCCCTAACTTTGTCTAAAAAGCTTTTGCAGATCTTTCATACTGTCCGCAACAAGTGTTGTGTCATCAGCATACCCGATGTTGTTAATAATCACACTATTTACTTTTATGCCTTCTTGGGCATTATGACGTGCTTTCTGAAAAATTGCTTCAGAGTAAATATTGAATAAAAGGGATGACAATACGTACCCCTATCTAACGCCTTTCAATATTTCAATCTCGGTTGTATTTTCGTTATTTATTCTAACCTCTGCGGTTTGGTTCCAATATAGATTTCTTATACAGTGCAACTTCTTTTCCTCAATGTCAAGGGATCGTACAAGTAATACATTAAATAACTTGTTCTGCTGCACTGTATCGAACTTTAATTCATGAATTTTAGCAATTGTCAAAATACTCTTGTACACAATTTTTGCTTCGAAAACCACTTAGTGGTGGCGGTAAAACAGTCAGTTGAGGAAATCTGTCCAAATTTTATAGAGTATAAGTACATATACATACATATGTATATAGGTATGTGATGTTAGATATAACTTTATAAATTTGCTTCCAGAGAGATTATAAGAGTTTTGCGTGTCAGATCATATCTTTCTTGCATATCGACGGTGATAGTATAAGTATTATATGTTCCACGCTACGTTGTTATTTTTCTCGAAAATAATCAGATGAGTAACTTAAGTAATTGAGTTAGTCTCTAAATTGTTCTAAATATAAGATAGTTTTTGACTGACCGAGGTCGGAGGATGGATGACGTTTAGATACACGTACTTTAACACTCATTTAAAAAACAAATAAAAAAATTAGAATAACTAACATAGAGCGGATTGCAATACTCCTAACGAAATGCCGATACGTGCAAGAACGTTAGATTGCAAGCAATCGAAGCATCCGAAGCAAAATTGTTAGAGTTATTGTGGTAGCAACGTCATAGTGGACTTGACACATTTTACACGTATTCTTACGCTCTTGCAATCAGTCGTTGTTCAGACGACAACGCAGTAGAGTGAGCAGTGTTTCGTTTAACACAAAAATAATGGCTGTGTTTGCCGCCCTATGTTGTAAACAAACCTCTGCCATATCACTTATTACATACGTCCGGAAATCAGCTGAATTCTTTAATTCGCTGAGAGCTGATTAATGGTTTAATGTTTACCACAACTTGTATATCGTGGATATATAATATAGTAGACTCTCTTGGCAATATTAGCGTAGCGTTCTTTTGGGGGAGCTCGGCCATAGAAAAATTAACGATAATAAAATTGCCGATAAACTGATCAGCAAGGATTCCGCCATTGATATTTCAGAAATTTTGGAGTTTCTTGCAAAGCCTTAAAGATTTAATAGCTGCATATAGATATTCTTCTTCTATAACTCTCCAAGTGTGAAAAGACGGTAAAGTATACCATCTAAATAAAAAAAAAAAAAAAAAAATTGGCGCGTACACTTCTGTTAGGTGTTTGGCCGAGCTCCTCCTCCTATTTGTGGTGTGCGTCTTGATGTTGTTCCACAAATGGAGGGACCGAGCCAAGCCGACTCCGAACGGCAGATATTTTTATGAGGAGCTTTTTCATGGCAGAAATACACTCGGAGGTTTGGTTGCCTTCCGAGGGGCGACCACTATTAGAAAAATGTTTTTATTAATTTTGCTTTCACCGAGATTCGAACCAACGACCTCTCTGTGAATTCCGTATGGTAATCACGCACCAACCCATTCGGCTACGGCGGCCGCCAAAGTATACCATCTACATACATAAAATTAGGGATTAGTGTAGGAATGATGTGAGCTTTCTAGGAAAGTCTTTTTGGAGAAATCTAGCAGAATTTTCAGCGTCAGTGGAACAAGCAGAAATTATTCACTCCCAGGCATTGAATTGTTTGTTGGTTGAATATTCGTTCCGAAATTCCGCAAAAATATTGAAATCACATAATTTATGGAGTTCCGATATATCTATTCATTTTGAATCCAAACAAATTTTGTAGCTGTCTCCTGCCAAATGCAAAAAAAAAACACTAACTGTCAAATGAAATTTTATTATCGTTTTCAAATAAGTGGATACTTTTTGAGCCATCTAGTACCAAGAGAGAACCCAAGCATTTAGCCACTCACTCGTAATATTTCTAGACCATTCTCTTTGGCCCTTCGTGGATCTCAAATAACAAAGAATAAATTCATAAAGCACTACTCTTAAGTAGCCTGTTTTATAGTACGAATAATTGCTCACCCCACACGACCGCTCTTCGTTAATCAACGCTGCTTCGACTAGCTCTCTGCAGCTGTTTCGTTTTTTGTTTTTTTTCACGCGTATACATTAGGATGTCAGCATAACTGTTCTATTCGCACCATCGTCGTATGCTTCTAGCTCCAACTGCATGTCGGCTGTTCACTCTCTTTCTATTCTACTTTCTTTTGTCGTGGCTTTCTAATGTTCAAAATATTGTTGGTCTTAAGAGAAATCTATTCAAAGTAGCATTCGAGCAACAACAACATTTTTTAAATTAGAACTGTCAAGGGAAATAGAATAGAACTTTCCACTTCCGTCTTTCCATTTTCCTGTCACTTCTAAATTAAAGGCGAGTTGAAGAAGTAGAAATCAATTTTTCTAATTAAATCACCTTTTATGGATACGCCTTGGTTAATGAATTCGCCTGGGTACAGGTGGAACGTTTATTTCGCTCCTCTTACTCTGCTCTTACTCAACGTCTATCAGTCTCATTCATGATTCAATTATAGAATCAATTAATTATAATTGAATCATGAGTCTCATTCACAATCACCATCGACAATATCATTTGTTTCGTATTTCTAAAAGAAAAGAAAGAAAAAAAATATTGTAAATAAATACTTGTAGATTTGAAAAGTTAGACGCCAAACGTCTATTTCAATTATGGCGTAAATCGAATATCAAAACAAAATTTATACAAAATTTCCAACGTTTAAAAATTCAAATTAGCTACATACATACGTTTTAAATTTGTCTCGTACAATCCAAATCTATTTATTCACAATATGGATGAGCTCACCTATATTTATTCCATGTTGGGCCTTTTTGCCATTGCGTTATTACTAAAAGTACGTATGTAAGTATGTGTGCAAATATACGTAAAAAATACGTAAAATGATTACATGAGTTGTTCCTATCACTTATCGATTTTGTTAATAAAAATTAACAAAGGGATCTCATTCTCCTCGTAGTGGATGATAAAACTCTTCTGTACAATGGAAACGCATTTATACTATCAGGTGCGTCGACGTACACATGCGCGTCGCTCTCCGCGATATATACAGGCAGGTTAGTGATAAAATTCATATACTCGTACACATAGTATGTCATAAATGTATAGCACTAGTGGGCGCCAACAACAGCGTTGGATGTGTGACGTATTTAATGCAGATAAGGAAATTATTTATCTACTTAGTGGGTGGGTTTTGCTTTTAGAATGCATATATTTTATATCTTGATTTACTTTATAATGGCGTTCATTCGCAATTGCACAAGAATAGATAGATGGATAGATAGATTTCCCTCTGCTCATCACAGTGCCTCATCTAGACCCAGTTCCGTTCTTCAACTCAGGATACAGCTGGGTTTGATTGAGCGTATGTGCCTTTCTTCTGGCTGCAGTTGACCGAGGTGTCTTATCTTTCTACGCACTATAGCGCTACATTCAAGGAGAAGGTGCATTGAAGTCTCCTGCACAAGTAAATGACGCACAAAAATACAAAATCATTTTTTTGCGAAAAAACTTCTAAGCCACATTTTAAAGTAAATTGTAACCTTTGAATCACTTTTTTCGAATTTCCAAATTTTTGAGTTTTTGCTTCCGTGTTTCCATGAAACGAGCGCTATATATGTATGTACTCAGAAAAAATTCCCTCCCTAAAATAAAGAAAACCATTCTTTATTTTGAACCCTTCCAAATTCATTAAATTTTATCGCTTTTGAGTATTTTTTCTTTTAAATGACTATAAATGTGTTTGAAACATAAACCCGTAGTCCTCATTTTGATGTTACATTCTTCTTTGTTATTTTTTACTTCACTTACAATTATCTTATCGAATGCTCATTGCTTTTACGAACATACGTAGTTGATTTTTTTTTTTCTTCGTGATTTTATATTTTGTCGTGCAATGGATGAATTAATAGAAATTTTAATTGAGTTGGAAGGCGAACCGTTTTTGAACGTGTTTATTGGTAAGTTTATGGATATTTTGTTTTGCTCATTTTAGTTATTGCTAATCATTTCAATTATAGAAGCTCCTAAAGCCAAGCCATTTGGATACATTGATCGACACATCGCAGTTTGGACCAAGGGTAATTTTTGAGCATAATCTGCTTAATTGGCAAGGGCAACAGGTATTTTGTTATTTTGTGCATATACACACGTACAGATATGCATGCAAAAATTCATAATCTTCGTTTTACTTCACTAGGGAATAAAAACACAAGCCATTCACACTGAGGCATGCGCTTTATTGGCAAATGAATATCGTGGCGAGGTAAATGTTTTTTTTATTACTTTTACTTTAGTTATTTATTTATTTTAAATATACATTTCTGTACTTCATATAAGGCATCTTTTGAAGCAATACTCAGTAATTAATTTTTTAATGAATTTTTCCAGTTTGTGTTTCAAAAATAAAAAACTAAAACCAAATTTTTTGCATTTTTATTCAATATTTAAAACATTTCATAAACCTGAAAATTCAGGTAGATTTTTTAAAATTGAGAAAAAAGCTATTTTTCTTTTAGTAAATTTTTACTAGAAACAAAATAACAGTTTCCCTAATTCCAGCAAATTTTACTCTGAAATGAGTAATATTTTTATTTTCTTTTAGCAAAATATTATCTATTTCAAACATAAAATTTATTACAAATATAAAAACAAATTCCTTAAATCGGGAAAGTTTTTCTCGAAAGCATGTAAACATTTTTTCTTCATTTTGAGAAAATATCAGATACTGAAAAGAGGATGCCTTTTCATAGGCGCCAAATCATTCCCATATTTCCTCATTTCAATAGTCGTTTTAACTTGAACCGAAGAAGTTTTTTTTGAGTGTGTACTCGTACCCCGTGTGTATATGTAAAGGGTGTTTTTTTTAGAGGTTAGGTTTTCAAGATGAAATAAAACGTATACAATTTAATGTTATGGCCAAGAATTTAGCTTTATTATAAAGATAAGGGTTTGCCATTATGTTTTAAAAATGATTTCGGGCAAGTGGCCGCCGCGGCTGGCTCGAATAAATTCCAGCCGAGAGGCCCAATTTTCGACCACTTTTTGCAGCAATTGGGGCCGTATGTCAGCAATAACGCGCCGAATATTCTCTTCCAAGACGTCAATCGTCTCGGGCTTATCTGCGTAGACAAGCGACTTCACATAGCCCCACAAGAAATAGTCCAGCGGTGTTATATCGCACGATCTTGGAGGCCACGCCACAGGCCCACGGCGCGAGATAATGCGCTCACCAAAAGTTTCCTTCAATAAATCGATTGTTGCGTTGGCTGTATGGCATGTAGCGCCGTCTTGTTGGAACCAAAGGTGGTCCACATCAACATCGTCCAATTCAGGCACGAAAAAGTCATTAATCATGGCTCTATAGCGCTCTCCATTGACTGTAACATTATGTCCGGCTTCATTTTTAAAGAAATATGGACCAATGATTCCCTCTGCCCATAGAGCACACCAAACAGTGACTTTTTGAGGATGTAACGGCGTCTCAGCAATGGCTTGTGGATTATGTTCACTCCAAATGCGACAATTTTGCTTATTGACATACCCATTCAACCAAAAGTGAGCTTCATCGCTGAAAAAAATTTTCTTCGATGCGTCGCGCGAACCGAACCATTATTTTCGTAATAAATTTGCACGTATTGCAAACGTTGTTCAGGTGTAAGTCTATTCATTATGAAATGGCAAACCAAACTGAGCATAAATCACGTGACAGCTGTCAAAAAGACCATCTACGAAAAAAGTAGTGCCAACTTGAAAACCTAACCTCTAAAAAAAACACCCTTTACATATGCACTTATTAGCTTTCAGCACACAAAATCTTTACTAGTGATTACTGGGACACTACAAAATATTTAATTCTAAAAATTCGTACATGTTTATTATATTCGCCTGCGTATAAAACGAAACACATAACCACATTCAGTTTTTCACAGGTAAAGGCAAGCAATTTCTATTTTTAATAGACGCTTCCTTATTTTAAGGTACATACTTTATAAATATTATAAGGCAATCCCTGTACTTTTTGAATTAAAAAATTGGTGACAACGCCACTCAAACAATGCTTTTTAATTAAAATATTCTCAGGCATAATTTGCACGATACCCACATCCTAATATCTAATTAATCAGCACTATTATTTACCATGTGCGCTTTAAGAGCTAAATGGCAACGCCACACACAAATAATTATAATTAATTTGTTAATTGTTTGTTAATTTCGAAAAAATACGTGGCAGCACCTGCTGCAAATATATTTTTTTTAATACAGTTTTAAAAGTAATAAAAGACCGATGGCAACGCTATCAAAAAATTGTTTTAATTTGAATAAATTTCTTTTGAACATATTTGCCTTGTTACCCGTGCTGCAATAGTTATGTTTGTATAAGTACAGTGAATCAAAAAAGTATTGGCACACTCGAAAAATCAAAAAATATAACAAAATAGAAAACGGTATTTTCTAAATGTATTTATTTCTTAGGTATCTGAACGAAAAAAAAATTAATTTCAACTTAGTTTTACAAGCTCAACCTTCAAAGGTAAAATAAGGCACAAATTCTCATCAAAAAAGTATTGGCACAGGTAGCGTAATCAGTTTGCTCTCTTGCAGCTGTAACGCGCTAATACTTTGTGGGTCCTCCTTTAGACTGAATAACGGCCTGCAAGCGTCTCTTCATACTATTTACCAGATTTGAAGTTTCGGAAGGTGTTATTCAGCAATTATTGCCTCTTTTAGAGAATCCTTTGACGTTATGTGGTGAGATCGTATATTCCGTTCCAGAAGATGCCACACATGCTCAATAGGATTTAATTCCGACGATTGGGGGGCAGGGGCGGGTGTTTTAAGGTGTTTGCAATGGTATATCAACCACTTCTGCATAAGATAAGACGAATATTTTGGGTCATTATCTTGTTGAAATTGCCATGTTGTCCCATTAAGGCCCTGTTATTCGACACTTGGACTTAAATTTTCTTTAAGAATGTCGCGATACACATGCTTATCCATTGTCTCATCATTGAACACGAGCTTTCCGACACCAGATTCCGCGAAACACCTCCAAACCATCATATTTTCTCCACCGTGTTTAACTGTTGTGAGCAGGTTGTTCTCTTGATGCTCTTTATTTGGCTTTCGCCAAACCTTTAGTGGTCATATGGAGCAAATAAATTGAATTTTGATTCATCACTAAATATGGTGGTGTTCCAAAAAGCGTTGGGCTTATTTAAATGTTGTTTAGCAAATTCTAGCCTCTTTTGCTTATTTACTTTCGAAATGAAGGGTTTGCGTTGAGGAACCCGGCCATGATACCCAGGCTTATATAGGGTATTCGAACAGTTTGGGGGTTGAAATTAAATTCAAATGAATTTTGCAGGGTCTAGCACAATTTGACAGTCGAAGTTTTTGCATTTTGTGCTCCTGTCATTCGCTTAATTTTTTTGGGCGGCCAGACTTCCTCTCCGGAGCTATTTTGCCAGTATTGCAATAATGCATAACGATGTTTCGAACGCTGGACCATGACTTATCGACAAGTTTGCCAATTTCGCGATAAGATATTTTTTGTAAATACAGTTTTATCATTAATTGACGTAGTTCTAGGGAAATTTTAGCTATTTGGCCCATTGGGTCTATGTCCGTTGAAATCGAGTTCAAAAGTGATTGCGACCGTATGCAAATCCTAAAACGTACGAATTAATATAAAGCAAGAGTAAAAATAACCGGAGTTTACCGTTACGACGCCAAGAGCATAAGCTTACATAAAGAATGTGCCAATACTTTTTTGATGTGAATTTGTGCCTTATTTTACCTTTCAAGGTTGAGCTTGTAAACCATGTCGATATTTATTTATTTTTTTGTTCAGATACTTAAGAAATAAATACATTTAGAAAATACCGTTTTCTATTTTTTTATACTTTCATTAGAAGAAAAGTTATAGCACTGAGAACTTTGATTTTTCGAGTGTGCCAATACTTTTTTGACTCACTGTATATTTTTTAATCAATTGCTCTTCTTAAATACATCAGGTAGTAGCACCCAGCTAAAATTAGTGTTACACAAACCATATATGAAACATGGCTTTCCAACGGTCTAAAAAGGTTATAAAATCGGGACAGTAATTTTTGAGTGATGCTCTTTTGAAAAAAGTTTCTAAATTTTTTAGCGTGTTTCTTAGGTTACCCAACTCAAAACCCCGATCAATTCCCACCGGAGCAATTGGGATCATTTTTATAGGTGTTGCCAGCACTGATATAAAACTTCTGTTTTGGTAGTAATAATATATGTATGTATATAATTATGTACAGTCGGTCTAATAGAAGCGTGAGTTTTCACAATTGACTTCTTTTGTTTAATGTAAATTTCAACAATTTGGAAGCGCTCGCGTGGCGTGTACTGTTCATGCTTGGACTGACACTTCCAACGCGGTATATCATTAAGCGATCTAGCGTTTCTGTCAAAAGATACAGGGTTGCCAGATGGGTCTGGCGAATATTAGCAACCCTGTAATATAATTTTTCAATTCTAATGTCACCAATTTGCCGTTATTGTTGTTGTTATTACTGTAACATCATAAACATTCCCCAAAACTTTGCTTGGCCGGATATAAATCTGGGTTATGCCGGACGTTAACGTAGAACCGTTTGCTGTAATACTTTATGCCTAATGACATAGCATAACAAGTTTTTAAATTCAGCATAAATAATGAAATTCTCTGAAATAAAAGCACCGAAGGCCTTTTTTTGGTTATGTTAAGCCCTGTCATGTAATTCATCGTCGATTGTTTTTCGTAGAAACTAAGAAATTTTAATCATACAATTTGAATAGCTCCGAACGTACATTTGAAATTCGTAGAGTGGCATTCACTGAATACATTCGTAACATCAAATCTTAGAGTTTTGTACAATTTTTGACTAACGGACAAAAATTAAAAGTGTAATAAAAAGAGAATTTAAAAGGAAACAAATAAAAAAGCTGTAAAATATAAGTCCTATATTAACTAAACTATAAATAAAAAGAAATTTTTTAAGCATATGTACTTTTACGTGACTTCCACGGTGTAAAGTTGTAACAACACGGCACCAGTATTGTATTGGCATTGATACTGTAGTAGCCCTTCCGGTTGTAGTAGAGGAATTTTTCTTTAGTGGGAGAAATAATTTTTATGCGCGTCCCATCCACACTCAAAATGATGCCAGGAAATAGACATTTTTGATAGAATTCCATCTTGCTTTGCCGTTTTTCATTAGGAGTCATCTCGAGATTTACCCACTGAGCACACAATCGTGTTTGTAGTCACGCCAATGCGTATTTTAGTACACAGCTAAATGTCGAGTGCCCCATTGGCACCACGAAATCTTTGCCAACTCTGTGCTTATGGACTGCCTCCGCAAGAAACCGTAAAACAAAGGATAGTGGAGTTATGGAGTCAATATTTTTCGCTCAATTCTGAGTCTCACTTTCCTCCTCCATTAACACAACCGCACATGTCAACGAATACATTTTAATTTGAAAATTCAGCTAACTTGACCAAAAACTTAAAGATTATTTATTATTCGAAATATCAAAATTTGACATTTGAGTTTGGCAGCATGTTTTTCGTGTTGACATGGAACCCACGATTACAATTTTTTCGTATTCGTAGTCGGCATTCGTATTCGAAAGTTTTCTACGACTATGATAGCGCTGATTGTATATATCCCTATAAATAACACACCAAAAAAAAGAAACATTTTTAATTCACTTCATGTTTCCGTATCCATTCACTTGTCGTTGCGACCGATTATAAAATACTGTGCTGCCAAACTAAAAACGAAAAAAAAAATTGAAGTGAATGGATCCTAAATTAAACCAGATCTTTATCAAGATCACGTCATTGTTGTTGCATTTGTGTGAAAATTTTTTATCTGGACTCCTTTTATTGACCAATGGAACACAGCTTTTATATAAGGTATGCTCGTGTCAAAATTATCCAGTAACTTGCCAATAACTTAATTTCCGAGAATTCGCTCTCAAAGAGAAAAATAATAAAAAAGTACATAAACGTAAAACCAGTAACAATTTGCAAGTTTTACAAGCAGCTGATTAAGTTGTTGGCGGGAAAATCACAAAAAGTAAATTTTTTTCAGTTGAGTTACCTTGTATTAAATTAGAAAGAATAAAGCAAATAAAATAACATGATTTTATTTTGTCCACAATAATTTGTTCCATTTCATCCTCCCTGTCAGTGGAAGGACATCTCGCCAGCAATAGTATTGTTGTGGAAACACATCTTTTTTATTTTTTTTGCTTCTTTGCATGTATGTATATATATTTCTAATTTAGTTAATAACCAAGAAGTAAAAGCATAGAACATAAAAGATATGTACTTTCAATGTTTTCGATTTGTATTTCGAAAACTGCAGCAACGATAATTGAAGGCTGTGGTACATACATACCTCTACATCATTGGCCGGTTCTTATTTAATATATGACTTCAAATAAACTTTATAAATTTTGACTAACATATGTTTACTTGAATTCTCCATTTTTATCACCACTTTTATTTAAATTTAGAACTTTGATTCAATTCGCAACTTTGAATTCGTGTTTCTTTTTACTTTGCTATCAGCTGTTTTTCTCACTTGCAAATTCTTCAAGTAAAAATTTATCTCACTTTCCCGTACATTGCAAGTTTTATGGATGAGCATCAGAACTTAATAATTTGTAAGAATTGTGACAAACTGATGTGTTTTACACTTATCAGTTATTTTTGTATAGTACTCCGGTATTATTTTCGTTCGCTATTTTCGCCGCCCTTTTCACAATGAAGGGACACCTCTGCGCAAAGCCGTTGTCGTTAACGGAAAAGTTTGACTGCTCGTAAGATTGTAATTGTGAAGAAAAACACTGCGGAAATCTTAAAAGTATCAAATTCTTATGTTTTGCACAGCAGTTTTTTGGGTATATGGCTTTTCAGCTATGCCAAAGAAAGAACAAAAAATATTTCCAATAATAGGAACTCCGCTGACTTCAAACGTGGCCGTAGGGACACCGATGATGCACAACACAGTGGACGACCAAATGAGGCGGTAACACCAGAAAACATCAAAAAAATCCACATAATCGTTTTGAATAATCTAAAAGTGAAGTTGTGGAACAACATCAAGACGCACACCTCAAATAGAAGGAGGAGTTCGGCCAAACACCCAAAAAGGGTGTACGCGCCAATTATATATATGTATATAAGTTGCGTGAGTGTGTTACATACATGTGTTATATATGTACATGTATGTACATGAGTTTATTATATATATATTACTTTTCCAGCTTATTATTTCCACTCCTTAAGATAACATACATATGCATGTGTGTATGTATGTATTTTCCTAAATGCAGTTTTCATTCACTAATTTTTAGCGGATTTGAACTTTGCGCTCTTCGTTCCACTGGCTTTGACTTACCGGCAGATAGGAAGAGGACCTTGAAAACTTTACAAAGAAAATAATAGACAACCAATTACGTTTTGCGAAAAAGAAACACAAAATATTAATAAAAGAAGTTCCAGTGGGTGCCAAAAAAGTAAAGTACCCAGTAAGTTTGTATTAAGGTTTTGGACTATTATATTTTTTATCAGTTTATCAGTTGACATAATTTATTGTATTTCGCCAGCTACTGTTAAACGGACGAGCAAGTGCGTGCATGTGTACATATGTATTTACTAAATACTTATACTCGTATATCTAAATTGTGAAATAAGCTTGTACCAGGTAGAGACAAGTTAGCAATGTGTTGTGCTGTGTTTGTCATTTGACAAAATAGCACTAATTTTTATAGATAGATAAGGTCTTGGGTTCAATATACATGAACGCACATATAAGTATGTATATGTAAGCAAAGGGGTTAATAAAATTTCTTTTGTAACCCAGTCAACAAATTACGCTTATAAGTATTTTTTTTTAACTAAGTTATTAAATTTAAATTTTAATCAAATTAAAAATTAAATATTTTTAAAATACTTTATAAATTTACAATTCTCAATGACTTTCCTAGTCATACATCATTAAAAAATGTATGTTTTTGGTTCCTCAACTCACGGAATCGCTACCAAGCATTACTTCAAGGGTGAGGTTGCGCTTAGTTAGTTGCCGCCGGTTTTTCTACTTTGCTCTGGTCTTCTAGAGTGTTTAATTTTATTAGCTTTAATATCGTTCGCTGCCATTCATTTTATTTCATCTTCAATCATATTGTGTATCAAAATCTCCTTTTGAATCTCCTGTTCGCTATAAGGCGCGGGCATTCATAAAAGGCATGATAGACGTCCTCGTTCTTCCCGTTTCTGCAGTAGTCGCAGAGTAGTTCCCTCCCAGTGTGAAAATTTGAAGAATTCAAGGATGTTAGAATTTGAAGTCGGCCATAGATATTTGGTCGCTCAATATTTAGGTTAGGTAAAAGTTCGCTTTGCTATGTCTCCTCTTCATCCAGACCTTCAAGTCGCATACGCAACGGTGGGTCCAACGACCGTTAGATGAGTTGCGCCATTTTATTGTCATTTTCGTATGCTTATGTTATAGCAACATAAACATTTCCCAAACATGTACAGAGAATTCTCATGGAGTGACCGTCCTTGGCCGGATATAAATCCGGATCGTTCCGGTAATATGGAACTGACTGTCGTGGGAACGTTGAACTGCACTTATTGAACGCATTCTACTTGAAAACTGAACGGCTTATTTAGACGAGATACTTATCGGGGCTAGATCCGGCATTACGGCGTTGCTGAAGAATTTTGATTTAATAATACATGACTTTTATGATAATAGACTACAAAGGAAAATTGCATGCACCATAAGTACAAGATTAGATGCTGCGGTAACAAGAGTTATCTTGAAGGCTATCTGCAGGTGGTTTGGCCAGAACTGGCCGTCAACGCCAGGTGAAGTATAACAATATTTTATTACAATAATATGCCTCAAATCGCAGAACAATTTTTTTAAGCGAGCTGTGATGCAGTCTCTTCTCGCCTGTAAGTACGCAGCCAGTTGAGCTTTCAGTTTATCATTTCATTTGCTGAACAAATCGATGCATCTCTAAAGGGGTTATGAAATTTTAAATAAAAAACCTACGTGCTACAAAGCTGAGATAAACGGAAACGAGCTCACCTCGAAGTTCCATCGGTTTATGCTTTTGATTATTAAGCACAATTTAAACTGTTTTATTGACTTCTAAATATTTAGAATTCCTATTTTAGTTTTGCTAGCTTAAGATCTGTTTAACAATAAAACAACGTATTAAATTATTGCTACAATTTATTTGCTGATATTTCGACCTCATTTAGTAGTTATCTTCAAGACTGAAAAATATACATAAATACATATTTTAATTTTTTTAATGTTTAGACTTTCATTTCAGCCATTATTTTTCTATCGCATACTTATTCCTCTTTATATTAATCTGAAAAACACCAAAACCAACTTTTTGACATTGTAGTCCTGATTTTCTTAAAATGATGTCGTTAAGTACTCGTGTATCGTAACCATCATATAAAGCCCTATAGGCTCGATTAGCACTTACTCGTGGCAAATTTTTATAGACCAGTGTTAATAGTCTAAGTTTTGGGTTCAAATCAAAAATATTGAGAGCAAAATTCCTGAGCAGCGTTGAAATATACAATTCAGATATTTGCCAAATAGAGTAAGCTGAACATGAAACTGATGAAATTGCATTTCAAGAAAGAAAGAAGTAAGAATTCTACAAAACAAGACCACAAAAAATATAACCGACATTTCAATATGTTTTTCTTGCCTGCAAAAGGAAGAAGGCAATAAAAAGTATTTTACTTGTATATGTCTGGTGGCTTTTGCGGTCGCTTATGGTTCATTGGGCTCTGGCTTTATCAATTTCTTTGTAAAGGAACATAAAGCAAAGTCAAATGTCAGCCATGAATGCTATTTTAGTTGTGCCGCGATAACCAGGCCCTTTGAAGTGAACTCGGTGAGGGTGTTTTGATCAAATACAATTATGCAGCTGTTAACATAGAATGCAAGAAAAAATAAAAAAAATTCTCCCAAAATTGTATACACTTGCCTATATAAAATGAATGCGAAACTATAAATTAAAAAAACAAATATATATATATTTACATATATGTATATTGTATATTAACATCGAAATAAATTGTGATACAAATTAATATATCGGCTTTATTAAGTACTTCCTAATATCTAATACGTGTATCGAAATTTTCCATTTATGTTCTGAAAATGGATGGCATTGGTGCTGCTTTCCTAATAATCATAGTTTTTGGCATTATCTTTCTTACAATAAAAGTAAGTGTGTGTTAATAGGTTAGCGCTACGCTCTTCCTCGCATGGAACTCCGCGTGGATTCTGTTTGTGCTATTTTATCTCCCGCATATTTTTATTTTTGTAGATATGTGTATTAGTATGGTGTGGTGAAAACAAAGAAACAAGCAGTAATACGAGTCGCGTACGCAGACGTGTAGTTCAACGCATTCGTATCGAACCAGGTAATGTTGCTGAAGGCACAGCAACAGTAATAAATACAGCCACAGGAGTTAGCACTATCACTACGGAGGCAGGTTGTGCCGGCGCTGCTACTAGCAGAACTGCAGCAGGAGGTAAGCGCGACACTGGCGGCTGCCCACATACATTTCTTACGTGGGGGCGACAAAACTGTTTCTGTATTTAATTTTATAATGCTCATAAGTTTACTTATTTACAACTTAAAACAGCCCTCTTCAGTCGATCTTTTCGTTGTAAATAACGTGATATGCTGATTATAAGAGGTTATTGGAAGATCTCCATGTATGTTCGTTTATTGGACATACTATGGTTTGACTGCTGATATTGGTTTTAATATCTTGGATTTTACCCTTTGCATGATATCGATCTTAGTAGATCAGATAGTGCCCTAAAGCTTTACACTATACATCCATATTGGATTTATAATGGCATTGTACAATAGCACTTTTGCAGCCTAGTTTTAATGTAAATTACCGGTCCATTGAGCAGTGTATGCCTGAAATTCTCAAATTTATTCATACCATTTTGCCAATAATGTACCTACCTTTTCCAGGTAAGGCGTGTCTATTCAATTGTATTCTAAGGTACAGCTCGTTGTTATCTTAGGAAATGGTTACGTTATTCAAAACAACATGGGCATGTGCTTCGCTTGAGCGTATATGTCGCATGTTTACATATTATATTTTCACTTTAATATAATTTCACTTTAATTCGACACCTATCCATCCACTCCTCTACGAGTTCTAAGTGGCATTGGAAGACTTTTGATGACTTAGTTGGGGTGGTAGGGTTTAGCGCTAAAAAAAAACACTTTTTTTGTGAATTTTTTACAGAAATATGGCTTAAGATACTTTAATAAAATCAGTTACATGTTATTGTACATCTTTTCAATAAGTTTTTAAAAAATATTAATAATAAAATATTGACAAATACGCCCATGAACGAGTTTTTTTGGAGATATGTTTTTCGAGAGGTGCTCTGCGGTGCCAATCGGCATTCGTCGTAGAATCATCTGAAACTAAAAAAGTCGAATTTTTCAGTTAAAGTATGACGTAATGCTCTCCCCTACATTAATAAAATTATTTTTTTTTCATTTTTGTAGTTTTGGTGGCAAAAAAACGTAATACGAGCATTTTTGGCGAAAAATTTCGCCATATTTGTAAGTCAAAAACAACCTTAAAAAAAAACAGTCTACTTTTGATTTAGAAAACGTGTGTCAAATTTGAAAAGAATCGGTTGAATAGTTTCGGCGTTGTGATTGGCGTTTGAAAAAATGACTCTGAGAAATTATCGATGCTCCGCATTCGAGGTAGAGTGTCTACAAAGGCTATAACTTTGAGAGTTCTGCTCCGATCCACTTAAAACTTTGACACAACATTCTTGAAATGATTTACTATAAGATGAGTGAAGAAAAAAAATTTCGATTTTGTGCGAATAATACGAAATAGCACAAGCGGAAAAAATGCTTATTTGTTTTATTTTTTATTTTTCTTTTCTTAATCCACTACTAATTTTTATAAACATCATCGCCACCTCCCCTATAGCTAAGCACTTTTAAGTTGGCCCATAAGAAACAAAAATGTCTATGCACATACATATATAAAAATTATTACCGAATTCTGAGTTAATGATCACAATTTTAAATCTCTTGGTACGTTTAATTGGGTTTTGATTATTACTTGATATATGCCGTATGTAAAATCAGGACCACATTTGACAGACTAAACTTTACGGTTTTATCTAATTCAATTTTATTAAAAAATACACAACTTACGGTGGTTGCCACTCTTCATGTGGGTGGGAGACCCATTATGGAACCACTAGTTTGGGCTCAATTTGAACCTCTAATTCCTAATGGGGTGAAACCACTTCTTCTCTCTAATAACCTTTTAACCAATTTGGCGAGCTGAGCATTATTCTGAAGAAGGCTTAGAGCATTATTTTATATTTCATAATTACGTAGCTAACACGTTCCATATTGACATGTTTACGATATGGAAACATCTTCTTAGAAAAGATTGTGCCTCCAGTGGCTTATTGCGAATTCGGTTCACTATGATTCAATAGAAAATATATTTTACATAGTGGCTTATTGCGAATTCGGTTCACTATGATTCAATAGAAAATATATTTTACATATACATACATATATTGCATATGTATAACGATTGGTATGTGTATAACACAGAAAAATAAGATTTACTGCTCATTTTCATTACAAATGTTCAAACAAGCCTAAAAATATGTACTTACCGTCGTCTTTGAACTTAGGTAGGTAGGTAGGTTGGGTGGTTGTCGTACAGACACACTTAGGCCTTTCGCAGGTCCATTGTGATACCACTAGAGCTTATCCTTACCCTACGTGTTCCTTTTCAAACCATCCGGTAACTTTAATAAACGAGCAGAGCTTCGTTAGTTTTAGATGGGTTATGTCCGCTACATCGGTTAAAAATGGTGTATCAAAAGTGCGCAGCCTTCTCATAGCTAAGCTTTCACACTCACATAAAAGGTGTCTGACTGTTTCCTCTTCTTCTGTATTAAGACAGCTTCTACAGAAATCGAAGTACGGGAGTCCTAACATTCTAGCGTGGCTGCCTATTAAACCATGACCAGTTAATACCCCTATCATTTTTCTTATAGCTTCTCTGTTAAATCTTAACAAGATCCAGTTCGGCCATGTCTGTCTGCTTAGTTCGCATGCTGTGAGGTTTTGTCAGCTTGTATTTACCTTTTTGATGGTTTCCCTGTCTATAAGTAATTTACAAGTGGCTATAGGCATGGGTATCAGCGCCTTATCCGGTTTGAGATCTAGCGTTGTACCGGTTCGAGCCAGTTCATCCGCCTTGCAGTTTCCTGCTATATTCCTGTGGCCTGGCACCCAGATAAGGTGCACTTTGTAGCACTTAGATATGTCATTTAGAAGTTTAAAACATTCTAAAACTGTTTTTGATGAGTGACTTCCGCCTGAAATACACTGCAATGATCAGGTAGGCGAAATGATTGGCATACTCCGAGTTTATCGGAGTAAACCCCTCCACCTACTTTGTTGTCTAGTTTTGAGCCATCTGTGTAGATGTTTATATCATTTTCCTTAACAATAAGCCCGTTATCCCATTTCTCCTTGGAAGGAAATACTGTGACAAAGGATTTATTTAAGTTGATATCCTTGGTCTTACAGAAATCCGTTGTGCCAGGAATGCAGGGGAATTTTTCTGAAATTGAAGAGTGTTCTCTTTGGTTCGTTCTGAGTAGGCCGATTTCTCTTAGTCTGAGAGCTGCTTTGGCAGCTGTTTGCTTGCCGAATTGCTCTATTAGTAAAAGGTTAAGCATAATATTTAGTGCCTCTGTGGGTGTGGTCCTAAGGGCTATAAAGACTGGCCATTCTTTGTACATGTTCCATGGTTCTTTTAATGAATAACTTATCTAAAGCCGGTCACCATACTAGTATGCTGTATGTTAGGATTGGTTTGACAATTGCTGTGTAAAGCCAATATACGATAGATGGGGAAAGGCCCCAACTTAGTCCTATCAGCTGTTTACAAGAGTAGAGTGCTATTGTCGCTCTTTTTACTCTATCTTCGACATTTGCCTTCCAACTTAGTTTTCTGTCTAGTATTAGACCTAAGTAGCGGGCCTCATGCCATATTTGGAATTTTATGTTTCCTGGTAAATAGGATGAGTTCAGTTTTATTGCGGTTGACGCTTAGCCCATTTGCTTTTGACCAGTTTCCAACCATGTTTAGTAAATCTTGCAGGACTTCTCTAAGTGTATTAGGAAATTTCCCTCTTACTACCATTGCAACATCATCCGCATATGCTACGACGTGTTCTCCTTTCTCCTCTAGGCTCTTTAGCAAGAAGTTTAATGCCAGCACCCATAGGAGAGGGGACAGCACACCGCCTTGAGGTGTTCCTCTGCTAACTTTTTTCTTGATCTTTGAGGTCCCTAGGGTTGCGATCACAAATCTGCTCAAGAGCATGTTTTTGATGAACTCAACCAGAGCGCCAGAGATCCCGAAATCCGTCCCTTTATTATGGTATCCGGTAGGATGTTGTTGAACGCGCCCTCGCTATGACTTCTCGATTTCTTTAATAAGTGAGTTAAGTGCTGTTTCAGTAGATTTCCCTTTACAGTACGCATGTTGTGAGATACTAAGCTTATTAGGGCTGATGTTAGCCTTAATATGCTCTTCTAGTATTCTTTCTAATGTTTTTAGCAAAAAATAGGATAGGCTAATTGGCCTAAAATCCTTAGGTGTTGTGTGTGAACTTTTTCCCGCTTTCGGAATGAAGACAACTTTTACTTCTTTCCATACTGGTGGGACACTTTCAGCCTTGAATATAGCCGTTAACCACTCCATAATAAAATTGAGTGAATGTTGTATTTGGGCCGGGAGTAATCCATCTGGACCCGGTGATTTAAATGTTTTAAAGGTGTTCACTGCCCAGGTTATCCTGGATTCAGTGATTATATCTTCAATGTCAAAATTAGGTCTTTCTGTACTATTGTTGATTAATACGTTAGATGATTCGTCTTTGAACTTAGTTCACATAAATGAAATGAAATGAAATTTCACTATAAAGCTAATTTATTCTTGCTTAAAATTAGTAAACACTTTTTCACGTTCAACGTAAATACTTAACCTCTGTAGGTAGCTGTAATCCTGCGACCACTTGTTACACATGTGTCCCAGACCTTCCTATAGACCATACTGCATTCAACATACACTCTGTCGCAGACGGCGGTGAATGGAGCTATAATTGAATTAAGGTAAGCCGGCGTGCCAAACTTGTGTCGGCGGTCCCACGAGAAAACCCAGCTGACGCATATATGTGACGCCTGGTAACGAACGTGTTAAAGATCTTGGTCTACTCCTCTACATGTTGAAATTAACCCAGAAATAAAGCATTGATTATGTGAAGCATCGAAGCTGTTATTTTCTGCCTTTTGATATACTGCTATTGAAACCCCCTATATAAATATAATATATACTTCCATCTCAAAATACATTAAGGTGTTGTTTTGCAATAGGCAAGCCTTTTAAACATTATTATTTCATTTTCGCCGACACCTGTTGGCGGTCGAAAAAAATCGCGTCTGCTTTGAAAGTCCGCCTTTGGGTTCTAAATGTGTTAAATCACATAATTAATGAAGTTATCGTTCAATTAATATATTTTATGAATACGATTATTGAATTATTTTTTACATATACTATAAATATAAGTATATACACATACGTCCACATACAAATTGACGCTGTAGTTAATAACATTTTAATTTTGTATACGCTCATTCGTTTGATTGTTGCCAGCTGCAGCGGGGGCTATTTGATTACTAGACTGCGCATATCCATATCGCTTATATACTACACTTACATAGGTATGTGTAATTATGTATGTGGTATGTATGGTCATGATACCTGCATGCAAGTCAGCATTAGCCATCATCCCCAATGGCGGCATGAATTGCGGAAATAAAGACCTGTCAAATAAGTCAGTTAATTCATATTAAATTAGCCCAAGCCGCAAATACTCGTACAAGCAAAATAAAATATACTTGGCACTTTGACCACTGGAGATAGAATTTATTTAATGCGTAGCTTTTCACGCTGTGTGCCGAAATTATCGCAATAACAAATCGGCAAAATTGCCCAACAGTGAATCGTGCAAACTCCACGCCACTTTACTACAGATTTAAATTACACTATTTTTGTTTTATATTGTTTTTTGTTTAAGCACAACATTCATAAAAAGTTTGAAGCAGAAACAAGTGCCGTTAATAGAATTTAATGTTATGTAGCAAATCAACAAAGCGAACAGTATAACACGCAGACATAAATTACTTAGCACACAAGCGCTGCATGTAGCATATTAAATCTATGAAATTTGAGCATTTTAATTATTCTCTTAGTATTATTATTCATTAAAACTTACAGTTTCGTTGATCTGGTTATTTTAATTTAATTTATGAATCACTATTGGTATTGATGGTGTGAACAATCTTATTAAGGCTTTTGTTGTTTCCTAGTGCCATGGAGCCGAAATTAACTGTTTACTAACTTTATTGCATTTACATAATGCTATGTAGATATTTAAGAATTATGTGGATGTGTATGTGCATACAACTAACTAATTGGCAGAATATTTGGTTGCATATTTTGAGGTTTTAGCGTGGGCGAGGAAGTTTTCAAGGACAGTGAATTGCTGAACTTCTGTGAGATTGTCATGATAAATCTTAGACATAATTTGTTCATTGTCAAGGTTGGTTTGCCTTTGTATCATTTTGGTTTGAAAATTTTCCAGCAAAACTTAAGTGAATATAACTAATTGGATTAATATATTCATGAGTAAAAATTCTTCGTTATATGAGAAAAAGAAACACAAACCTGAAAAAAGTTAGTTTAGGACTTATATGTAAAGTGCGTTCAAGAGCAAATTTTTTAATCTAAGTACGCAAATAACTATTAGGGAATATAAATGAACTCTGCCTAAGTGATAGCTTTGAAAGTCTTTATGATTAATGAATTCTGAAAATACTTGGGCTTGTGAAATTGGCTTCACCGTCATTGAATCTTCGTAAACAGAAATGGAGATAATAAATGCTTTATAACGGTTTAACCATTATTTCAAATTTCAGCCAGCAAAATGTCCAAATGTTGCTTAGTGCCAGAGTTGAATTGGAATATCCAAAAAACGGAGATGTATCAAGAAAACGGCCGCCGTAGCCGCATGGGTTGGTGCGTGGTTACCATTCGGAATTCACAGAGAGGTCGTTGGTTCGAATCTCGGTGAAAGCAAAATTAATAAAAACATTTTTCTAATAGCGGTCGCCCCTCGGCAGGCAATGGCAAACCTCCGAGTGTATTTCTGCCATGAAAAAGCTCCTCATAAAAATATTTGCCGTTCGGAGTCGGCTTGAAACTGTAGGTCCCTCCATTTGTGGAACAACATCAAGACGCACACCACAAATAGGAGGAGGAGCTCGGCCAAACACATAACAGAAGTGTACGCGCCAATTATTTATTTTTTTTTATTTATCAAGAAAACTTTAATAAGAATATAGGAAATATACATAAGTAGAGTAAAAGAAGTTAATATTCATGATCTCCAAGAAGCAATAGAATAGTCGTCGATAAGGAACCAAAGGAAATGAAAAAGGTTAGGCAAGAATGAGCGGTTTACCAAAGAATTTGAAGAAGCGAGAATCTCATCATTTCAAAGCTTAAGTTTCTTTAGGGAAACTATAATGAAACAAATAAATTGGTATACTTAAAAGCAAGTAAATATTTTAAAGAAGTATGTAAAAGAAGTAGAGAAGAATGGTACAACAGGCTTATAGAAAATATCAACAACATTAAAGATAGCGCTAGCTGGTGGAAATTTGTTAAGAACACGAAGGGTGAAGCTTTAGAAATAAGTCCCGCCATATCAACACACAAATTTAAGATTTATTTTGAAAATCTGCCCTACTGCTACTTTGTATGCACATAACTTCGACGCTGACGATCTGCTTGAGGCAGTTTTTTCACTAAACGAAGTTAGATCTGTGCTAAACAAAGTTAAATTAAACAAAGCTCCAGGGATTGATAGAATTTCTTACTAGTTCTTAAAAAATGCCCCCGATACTTTCATTATGGCTATGGCAAGTGCTTACACAAATCTTTACGACAAATGCAAAGTAGACGAGGCTTTTAGAACCAGAGTAGTTTTTCCTATCTTCAAAAAAGGGGATCTCTCCCTAGTAGGAAACTACAGAGGAATTTCATTTATGAACTGCATTGCTAAAGCCATGATGGACATAATTAACGAAAGCATAACCTCTTGGAGTAAAAGGAACATTATTTTAACACATTGAGTGCCAAGGGGTTTTGACGAAAACCTTCCCCGGGTGCCAAGAACATTTTTTGCTATAAACTGGTGTAAAAGTAGAAAATATTCAGTTCTGCTCCAATCCCGGATGATTTTGTGGTTTATTTTGGATTTTATAGCGGTTTTTTTATGTCGCACGTTTCCGTACGACATGGCACTGCACGACGGAATTGTAATCGTAAAAATCACTGTCGTACGAAAATGTGCGACGCGATTTTGTTTGCTATTTCTTAATTTTTTTTTTACGCATTTTCATTTACATTTATTTAAATTTTTTATTATATCTGTTTTTATTTCAATTTTTTGTTTTTCTTTTATTTTTATTTGTCTTTTTTTTGTGTGTTTGCGAGGATCTGATTATTGATTTGAAAGGTCAAGGTCGAACTTTATATGTAGACAACTTTTATACAAGCTATGAATTGGCTCGTTCAAAGCTAGATCAATAAACACATGTTGTCGGTACACTCCGTGCTAACAAGAAACATTTCCCAAAAGGAGTTATGATTGCACCTATAAAGAAAGGCGAAGTAGTGGCTAGAGAAGATCCCAATGGTATACTTGTTCTGAAGTGGAAAGATAAACGCGACGTCAGAATGCTATCTACGAAACATGTCCCGATAACGGTATCCACAACAGATGGAGCACGTAATCCTGAAGAGCCTTCAACTAGTCGAGGAGCGAGACGTAAAAGACGAGCAACAGAAAAGCCATTGGCTGTGGTAGAATATAATAAGGGGAAAGCAGGCATTGATCTTTCCGACCAAATGGCTTCTTACTCAAATACCCTTCGCAAAGGGTTAAAATGGTATCGAAAGCTGGGAATTGAACTTTTACTCGGACTTTCCGTGGTTAATGCGTCGAATAATAAACCCTTG
Source organism: Anastrepha fraterculus (assembly GCA_037575425.1). Taxonomy (NCBI): domain Eukaryota; kingdom Metazoa; phylum Arthropoda; class Insecta; order Diptera; family Tephritidae; genus Anastrepha; species Anastrepha fraterculus. Next base: position 109,551 of record JAYXIM010051137.1, read on the forward strand.
AGTAAACGAACATTCCGTGAACGCGTTGCTAAGGACCTACTAGGCCTTACATGCCCGCAGTCTGTACCGCAATCGCAGCATATCATCACCAAAAGAGTAGATGAAAATAATAAAACCATCCGACGTGCTTGCGTTTTATGCTACGCTGAAGCAAAAAGAAAATTTAGTCGAAAGGAAGCAAGAAAGAACATAAAAAGGACAACTACGTACTGTCCGCAATGCCCCAACACTCCCCAATTGTGCATTGATTGCTTTCCAAAATATACGCATTTAAAAAATTAATGTAAATTGAAATTATCATATCTTAATTTTAATACTTTTCTATCTTTTTTATACTTTTTTCGAATGAATTCCAATAAATTTTCAAAATTTAAAAGAACCTCCGAGTTTTTATCATAAAAACTGCACAAATGAAGATATCTCTATGAAGCTTGGACCAAAATTTAGGGTAAACATTAGGCTACTAGAAAAACAAATAAAAAAACCCCGTAGAGTCAAACAGAAACGCACGACAATATCTAAGGCCAGACAATGCCTGTCGCACATTTTCGTACGACGTGGCACCCCAGGAAGTTTTTGGTGTCGCACGAAAACGTGTAGCCATGGCACTCAATGTGTTAAACGAGTATCAAGCCGGCTTCAGAAAGAATTACTCCACAGTCGACAATATATTCAATTTATTTATTTATTCAATTAATAGTCTAAAAAATGCAGTATTTCTTAGAGACTATGAAAACAGATTAATGCTAAATTAATTAATCAAAGTAAAATTAAACTTATAATTAACTAGTAAAAGAAAAAGATAAAATTTCGTATAACTTACAGAGGAGGATTATTATATAATACTAAGAATTTAGTTCAACAATTCATTTAGTACCAATTTGAAGTGGTTCTTTGTTGTAGAAAAATCCAGGCCAGTATGATTTGAAAGCGATTTAAACGAAATTTAGCCCCTATTGTCCATTTAAAATTGGAAGAAAAGAAGAAGGTTTACGCGTATTTTGTTGACTTTAAAACGGTGTTTGATAGAGCATCAAGAAACCCCTTGATATATAAGCTGCACCATATTGTTCTTGCAACGAAACTAGTGAAGTTCATAGAGAATATGTACAGCGATACAAAGTACAGTTGTATGGAACGGTTCAAAAATTTCAGATAAATTAAAAAAAAAACTCAGGCGTCAAACAAGGATGCTTATTTTCCCCTATACTACATATTTACTCTTTACATAAACGACTTACATGAAAGCTTAGAAGGAGGTATAAACATAGAAGGGAAAAATATTAGACTTCTAATGTATGCGGATGATATCATTTTGTTAGCGGATTACCCAGGCAAACTACAAGCGATGATAATAACCTTGAAAGTTACTGCAACGTATGGAACCTTGAAGTAAACCGCTCAAAGTCACAAATAATGGTGTTCAGAAAAGGTGGACAACTTAGTGAGGAGAAGAAATGGTATTATGGCATGGAAGAAATACAGACTGTGTCTCGATATATAGGGTGTTTTTTAGAGGTTAGGTTTTCAAGATGAAATAAAACGTATATAATTTAATGTTATGGCCAAGAATTTAGCTTTATTATAAAGATAAGGGTTTGCCATTATGTTTTAAAATGATACCCATTCAACCAAAAGTGAGCTTCATCGCTGAACAAAATTTTCTTCGATGCGTCGCGCGAACCGAACCATTATTTTCGTAATAAATTTGCACGATTTGCAAACGTTGTTCAGGTGTAAGTCTATTCATTATGAAATGGCAAACCAAACTGAGCATAAATCAAGTGACAGCTGTCAAAAATACCATCTACGAAAAAGTAGTGCCAACTTGAAAACCTAACCTCTAAAAAACCCTCAACTTACTTAGGAGTGGAAATAACACCTCAGATGAATTTAAAAAGCATGTTGAAAACAGAACAGCTGCCGCAAAAATGGTATTATTGCTTATTTGCCTTTTAAAAAAGAAAGAAATTTCAATTAAAGCTAAATGACAACTTTTTCTAGCAGTTTGTCGTGCAATATGTTTTTGGAAACCTGCATGCAAGAAAATCAGTTGTTCACTTTAGAACTGTTTCTTAAGTACTCGTATATGCACATAACTCTGTTTGTATACTCATAAAATCGGCTGCCACATTATCTGCCCAAAAATTGTTATAAAGAAAGAAGTCTTCTGGATTAGAGATTTAAAGAACCTTGTTTAGTAAAAACGATGTCATCTGGCGAATAGGTAACATACAATAAAAAAGATGGATAGAAGTTGCAAAATTCCTTTTAACAAACCACAAACAGGCAAGGACACACATTCATCACATACAAAGAGCCTTGGCCAAAAGAGATTGGTCAGAGAGATTGGTCAAAAGGCCTGGTTTATTTAAAAAAAAATGAAAATAAAGCATGTGGATAATGACGGCTAGAAGTGGCATGGTAATTTGAAATAACAACAGATTTGAAACAAAAAATAAAACTTGCTCAATGGGTAATTTAGGCGAGCTTGAAAACATAGCACATTTCCTGGTGCGCTACCAAATATTAAGAAAATAAAGAAAATTCTTTTTTGGAAAATTTACCTTAAAAGATTCACAACTGATTGGGATTCTCAATGCGGAAAATGATCAGGGGATAAACTTTTGCGTTTTAATAAATATGTCCCTAGATACAAAGATTACTAGATAAAAGAATATACATAGATAAAAGAGTTTAACTGCTTTTAAAAACCGTAAACCGAAAAATGGTTTTGCACGAAAAATAAATCGGCAGACGGTTCATGCCATTGTCGTTAAATTATTGTAAATTGTAAATTTATTGTAAATGTTAAAAAGTAATTATAAAATTTTGTGTATTTTACTCTTATTTGCAATAAATACTACTGCTACTACTTATTTCAAATTTATTTTTATTAGAACAAGGCAGTGATGATTTAAAAATCACCAATTTATGCTTAGGAAATAATGTTTGTTATTAAAACCACTTTTTTTTATTTTTGCAATAAATAGTAGGTATTACATACTATTTCAAACAAAGCAAAAAAAAACAATAAGAATAAAAATTGTTTTTCTTCGCGGATTTAATATGTCTCACACGCCATCAGAGCTGCCGTCCCCCAACCTAAAACCGTTTTCGCATTATTTCAGAGTGGTATTCCTTTTTCGTTTTTACCTGTGACCAAGTCCCACTTTTTCATTTGAAGAATATGACAAACCGCGTCTTCCGAGCATTTGCAGAAAGTGTGTTCAGCGTTCTCTTCATCTGAAAAGGTATTTCTGGAAATATCCATGTCCAGAAAGTACCATATTTAGGTGTGCAATAATTTACTTTGCCGAAGTTCCTGCTGTACCATATAAAACTATATTTTTTATAAACCTCGCCGTCCTCGTCTTGCCTCAGCTTTAGCATTTCGTACTTTATTTCTTGCTCTGCAGTTTTGCTGTCCCATTCTTCCTTTCGTTTTTTAATTCCCACAACTTTTTGCTTTCGAAAGCCAATAAGTGGATCGGTGCTAATTCGCTTATCATTTGAACATTTGGTGATAGGGTACGATGGCAGACACAAATCTCAGAGCTGCCGTTCGTTGCAGCGATACTAGGAGTTTGAATTGATGATTTGCCTTTGGCGAATTTGTACACAGTGCAGCTTAGTATACAAGAACGGAGAATACGGAAGCCATCATTAATTTAATATTGCTTTGAGTTGGCCCCCCTATATTTGCAATCAACCTATTGAATAGATATGCGTTTAGTTGTTTCCGCTTGCTTTATGTGGGCCCAGAATCTAGTTTTACGCCTGAGTACTTTAAAACTTTTTGTGATTATTGTATTGCTATATATGAAAAATTTCTATTTAAAATGAGCATTTAATTTAAATCTAAAAAAAGACCTTTACTTTTCCGCAAAACCTTAGTAAACAAGATTTTTTGTATTATATCACATAGCTTTGCTTTTAATTTAAAATGTTAACTCCAACTTTAAAACGTTAATACAATCTTACATATACACATTTATACCATATTTCACTAGATCCCTGCGAAACAGCGAGTATCGAATAAGTGCTTATATTATCATTATCATTCATTATAAAATTACTTAACAAACTACACATTTTTGACCTTGCCTCGGATCTAACCCCATGGGATATAATATCTTTCCACTCTTATAGAAATTCTGTATAAGTGAAAAGATATATGAAAAATATAGGTAGATAGACTTGTATGCTTACAATGTGATTACTCCTGTCTAAAAAACTGCTCGTTTTTGTCATCACAAACACCTCGCCTCACTGTCTAAAGTGCTCAGTAGTCTCTTGTAGGGATTCCTTACGAACAAAAACCTTTGTTGCTAGACTTGAATACAAAAAAAAATTAAGTTTTATTTTTAATATTTTTTTTTTTTTTTCATTTAATTCTCTAATTTAAAAACAGACATACTCAAAAATGTTAATAGCAAAAATTTAGGTTTAGGAAGTGACTTTAAAAGTTACTCGTCGTTTATCAATAGTGAATTGCCATATATTCAATTTTAAAAATTTGTATCTACATATATATTTGGTGTGTTGGAAAATCTTTTGCATTAAATTAAAAACAAAGAAAGATTGTGAAAAATTATGAAAGCCATGAAACTCTATGATGCTGGACCATTGGTAGCGCAAAACGCGAAATCAATTGTTATGCTCCGCTTCAACCTACATTTCGTTACTGCTAGTAACTCAGAGCAATTGTCAAAAATAATTTTAACTGCGCTCTGTAGTTAGAGTAGTAGCGCTATATCACATTCTACATATGGCAAATCACATATAGTATATCATATGTAAATATACATGTGTATGTATATAGTACGTAAACAAACAAGGGATCATTTCTACTTCAGAGTTTTATTTGAACTTTTTTTCATTTTGAGTATGGCTTAATGGTAGAAGCTATCAAATATTGAGCAAACAGCAGCAGTGTACAAATGCAAACAAGCTGGATATCAGAAATGATTAATATTTACTTCAAGCAAAAGCTCTCTTTTAAAACATGAAAGTACAGACAGACAACAGACATCTAAATTTTTACTGTTATGGTTGCGCCGATAATTCCCTTGGTCTTAACCTTTTCCCTTTCAGTAATACAATCATCTTGATATTGCTGCTAATTCAAACACTGGTTTGGTATGTACGTACTCTTTTAGGAGCTAGGACTCTGAGAAGAAGCATACAGTCCGCCCTTCTCTCATCTCTCTTTGAACGTGGTTATATAAAGATAGCAAAAATATTTTATATTTTGAAATCTACATACCTGCATATATACATATGATATGATATGTATATGTACATACCTATAAGTATTCTTCCACGCTTACGAGCGCATGTATGTATATATGTACATCTGCTTATTTTACAACCGAGTATGTATATCATTTATGTGTGCATTCGCTCTCTGCGCAAAATAGATAAACCAAATTGACACTAAATTCTGTTTAAAATATTCACTGCGAAATATTATCACACACCATCAAGTTAACTGTTGTGAAAAGTCACTTGAGCTGTGCGCCCAACTTTATAGTAGACGTACTGTGAGACACACAATTTCTTCATTTGTGAACAATTTTCGTAATTTAGAAAAACAAACAAATATTGAATTTAATCGAAATGATAAAAAACAAATTTTCAAAACAAAGCAAAAATGAAAAAATAAAAATAATGTAAATAAAATAAAATTTACAAAAGAGTAAACCAAAAACATTCGAACTATTTGTGGCGAGCAGGAGCGCTCATCACCAATCCCACTGATGGATAAGATGTCCTCCGATCTGCAAAATGTGTTGCTCTATTTATCGGCATTTTTTATGGTATTTCTCTCATTTGTCGTATTCAGTTTGTGTTTACGCGTTTTGTTATGGATTTATATGCAATACTATAATAGGCGACGAACTGGTAGCCGCAGGGGCATAAGAAATGAACGCTTGCCTGGACGGCACTACCCAGTGTGCTTAGAAAGTGGTAAGTGAAAGAATAAGTTTGTAACTTGTGAAATAGCGATTTAAATACGTACATACCTATGTATGTATGCATGTATGTATATTTTATATGCTGAAGGTATCGAAATTAACAGATGTAGGTTTATTTTGCTGACGTGACTCGCCTTATTTCAGTACTTCTTTGTTTATTTAGTGAGCGATCAACGTTAAATATTTTCCGCGATATTGTTTCAACGCAAGTGACGCACAGCCATAACAATTTTCGTCTCATTAAATGGCTATCTCAGCGGATATTGTGTAGATATATTTAGTAACGGCTGGAGCTTAAAAGCACAAAGCCCTTAACGCCAAATAATAACAAAAAACGAAACGTTGCCGATTTAACTCATATCAGTATCTTTTATCAAGTGAAAAATTATTTTTTCTCAAATGTCAAGCGATAAGCTTCCTTCATTTAACAAATACGAATATAAATCACTTCACATATATGCACTTGCGGTCAAAATAATAGCAGCGCCACGTACTGCGAAGATTTGACTATTTTTTATATTTTTATAAAATGTATATCATACTACAACAATTACCATTTAACTCAAAGTTTAAAACTTTGTCCCAAATTGAAAAAAATTTGCGACCAACTTTCATCAAAATTTCAAACTATTTAAAAAAAATTAAATAAGAAAAACATTAATACTCAAAATTTGGCAATATTTCGGGCTGCTATTATTTTGACCACTCCTGTATACACCTATCGCTCGTTTTCAAGATGAACGTCTTAATCCAAAAAATACTGGTTAAATAAGTACATATGCGGAAATTACCACCAACTCATTTTTATGTTGTGCGAAAAATATCTATAGTATAACATTATCGCACTGGATGAAAATGTATCTTATGTAGGCATAGCAAGTATGTTGAGAATTTGAAGCCGTTTTTCTCGAATTTCGGATTTTTAATGTTTTAATGTTCCAAAAATATGTATGTAAGTATCCACATCTTTAGGACATTTTGACCAATAATCAGTAAAGGTACGATCGCACCTGAATTCATTCAGTAGCGTAATTATTTGCACGTGCGCGCTTACTTACTACTTTTATATAAGTAGGGTTTTCATCTTTCGTCACATACATATGCAGATGCATACTTTTTTACGACATGATTCTTCTTTCTCCTGTATCGCGTACTCGTTCGTAAACCTCACCTCACAATCTTATCAGCATAAGCACACAGTTTAAGGAGACTGATAAGGCTTTGTTTCTCAGATCTTTGTTGGTGTTGCCTTCTGCCAGTCTCGACTGCTGTCCTCTTACATGCCTTGACAGACGTATTTTCATCCGCCTGAAAGTACGCATACAACCTGTTTGTCTTCAAATTGTTTCATTCGGTAATTTCAATCAGTACGGATACACAATACCGAACGGTCTAAATTTATGCACAGGTATTATAAGAAACGAATTGATGAAAATAGGGAAGCAAATTGGGCAGAAGCCAACAAAGTAAGAACTTTAGTAGATATGAAACCGAATCAATAAATAAATGTTAGATACGAGTAGTCGCAATTTTAATTGTTTGAAAATTTCCACACTCCAGTGGTAAGCGTGTAGACGGATTGCGGACGCACAAAAAATAATAGATGTGCTAAAAAAACGTAAAAGTTGTGCCAATAGAATTTTCTAATAATTTTAAAATAAATAAAAAAACCAACATAAATACTTCTACGAATACAAACTCTTGGCAATGGATATATTTTTGGCTTACATTTTTACATTTTTTATTATTTTCATCTTTTTGCCGATTTTGTATTATTTACTACGGGTAACTCAGTTCATTTTCTTGAAACGAATTAAATATTAATAATCACTTTTATAATACTCAGTTTATACTATGGCTGATATTGGATGTTTGCAGCTGCGGAAAACCGCATCATGAAAATCGGTCTGACCAACTACGTCGTCGTATAACTTTTGGACATATATATGGTATGTTGCTTTCAATGCTATACTTGTATGTATGTATGAGAGAGTGAAAGAAGTACAGAAATCTCAAGAATTTAGGTTAAATTTAGTTACAGTTTGCAAAATTCAAGTAAAAGTACCATAATGTAAGATAGGAAAACAGCTGGGAGTGGCTACCGAAAATATATTATATTAAAGCAGTTCATAATTAATTGTAAATAACCTGTCAGTACAAGTCAGAACCATGGCAGTACAACAAATAAGTTTATTTATTGTATTCGCCATCATAATTTGGAAATGCCATGATGACAGATCATTTGCTTTGAACTGTGAATTGCCTCATTATATTATATTTTCATATTATGGAAGCCCATGGAGTTACAAAGTAAGTTGATATCAGTAGAATGATCTATGTGGTAATTATGAATGCTAATATCTGATGCCGCGTTGACCTATTTTCATACTTTTCTAAATCTATTTTTCCTTTAAAAGTTCTTTAAAGCAACTTGTATGTGACATCACTCTACATCTCTTTCGCTTCATGTCACCATAAATGATTAGCCTATTAATTCAATTCTTATTCTATGTTAACATATTTTCTCATTTTTTTTTATTCTTTCCAACAAGATGTGGAAGCTTGTTTAAAATCAACTTCGTTTTTATCAAATTGTATTGTAAGTCTCATTCTTAAATAACAATGAATTGACTAAAATATCAACATTTTCTAAGTATATGTAAACTACATACACGAGTATGAATAATGAATATATATAATATATATTTACGGTGCCTATTCCTTTAATTTCGTGTTTGACCGAGTTCCTTTTCCAATTTGTGGTGTGCGTCGCAATGTTTTTCTCGGAGGTTTGGCTTTGTCTGTCGAAGTGCGACTTTTTCTATCATTTGATGTTTCATGCCCGCAGGGACCTACGGTTTCAAGCCGACTCTGAACGGCAGATATTTTTATGAGGAGCTTTTTCATGGCAGAAATACACTCGGAGGTTTGCCATTGCCGAGGGGCGACCGCTATTAGAAAAATGTTTTTTTTTTTATTCATTTTGCTTTCACCGAGATTCAAACCAACAACCTCTCTCTGAATTCCGAATGGTAATCATGCACCAACCCATTCGGCTACGGCTAAAATTGGCGCGTCTACGGCGGCCGCCTTATCTACCTATGTAAACAAAAATACTTCCAAATTGGTAAAAGTTTATGTAGAGCTCATTATTACTTTCTAGTAAAAATTCCGCTCATTATTTTCTGTAATTCACTTAGCAATGAAAAGTATTTATATCGATGAAAATTGTCAGCATTGCATGTAAAAAACAAATTATGAAAAGCCAACGCGACTTTTAAGCGACTCAAACTTTCACTTAATTTTACTACATTAAGATCTGCTTTAGCAAAGAAGTGAGAGCCAATCCGTATAAATCTTAACTCCAAGAAAACAGGTCAGCTGGGGAAAAGTTACCCAATGAATCCCCTCATCTTTCATACATGTGTAGGCTTGTTGGTTTGTATGTTTGATGGTGAGACATCGAAACGTCATAATTGATGTTATGGGTAAGAAGCAAGTCACTTACTGGCTTAATCTTCCCATGGCGGAAGGTAAAGAAGCTACAAAAAGAATTTCAAATTGGTCCTCAACTTATGACCTATGCAGGTCATATCCGTGTTTAGCTATAATAGGGTGGTTGAGGTTTGAACCATGGACATCCTTGAAAGGAAATTATCCCGAAATAATATTCATAATGTGGGATCTCACCGCTACCATCGATTAATGCAGCAATTATAAGTATGAAGACTAAGTGATCCCGATAGCATGTTTCTTAAGCGACGGCTTTAAAGTGCAGCTGCCAACAATAGGATTAAGGTTTGAATAAATCAAATCTGCACGCCTTCATCTAGAATCGATAGGTTTTTAAAGTTTTAGTGGAAAGTTTAACTTCATTTAAGGAACACGTGTAGAATACCGAGTATCGTAAATCTTCCAAGGGCTATATAAACAAATAATACACAAGTCATATGCGTTTCATGAGAAACGTCTACATTTTCAGGGTTATTTTACAAACAAACAATATTCTTGGGAAATTCAGATGAATGCACCATTGAGAATATATTACTACTACTCGTATTTGATCATCGTAAATTAAACACGAGTACAAAGCTAATCTAAGAGTAAATATTTTTTGAGCAGCAACTCGAGCAGCTTAACACTAAAAAACTTTATGTATGTGTATGTATGAACAAATATATGCGAGTATATGTATAAGTATATGTAGGTATGCACGGAGTCACATAATCTATTTCACCATTATACTTATAAATATATATAATTGGCGCTTACAACCTTTTTGGGTGCTTGGCGGAGCTCCTTCCTCTTCCTATTTGTGGTGTGCGTCTTGATTTTGTTCCACAAATGGAGGAATCTACAGTTTTAAGCAGACTCCGAACGGCAGATGGTTTTTTATGAGGAGCCTTTTCATGGTAAACTCGGAGGTTTGCCATTGCCTGCTCATAGAGGCGACCGCTATTAGAAAATACCTTTTCCATCATTTTTGTGTTTCACGGAGATTCCAATCTACGTACTTCGAATTCCGAATGGTAGTCACCCATCAACTCATTCGATTACTGCGGACTTCATTCACCCAGTAAAAATAGCAGTAACAATCTATCTGATTGTCGAATAAATCGGTGTAGGTTTTCAGGTATTACAAGACACAGAAAATTTATTTATGAAACAAATTCGCCAAGCCGTCATAAATCAAACTTCACTAAACCTTCTATGATGGGGAACAGCGCAAAAATGTCTCTGAGTTATCAGTGAGCGTAAGATTTATTACTTTTCTGACTGTGGCTTTAATGGCTTAAAGCATGGTTACAGTAATTGTAAATGTAAATAATTGTAATACAACATTTGTTAATTTTGGTTCAATAACACTGATCAACAAAAATTAACTTTTATTTTGTCACATGCACTTTTTTGGTTTTTTTCACTTTATTTCAACTCCTTAATCTTAATTTTTTTTAATTTAATCCCATATCTTTTTTTGTGACAGTAACTTAATATTTTATAAAAAAATCTAAACTTTTTAAAACTAAAAATTATGATTTTCTGTAAAATTTCACTTGAGGCTGGTCTCTTGCAAGCGTTCAACAAAAATTTCCATCAGAAATTGTGGATGGATCATGAATTTCGTTTTCAACTGCACTATATTTTGCTGTGTCATTTGGAAATACAAGTATTGCAGATTGGTCATTTTCATATTTCACAGTCTGTTTTGACGACATACTCATTACTAATTTGTATCAAGCAAAAGTAGCAATGAGATACGTGGCCTACATACTCTGTCCAAATCAAGGATATTCCGAAAGCTATTTGCCCAACCTGTAGAATTATTTACAATAAATACAAATATTTTTACATGAATACAATTATTTTTACCGCAAGAAGTGGTTCTCAAGGAATTTGAATCTGCAATTTGTTTATACCTAAAGCATGAACGAATCCAAATTTTAACGGTTTTTGCTCATTTCTCTTGAATTAATTTAAAAATATAATCAAAACTAATTTTATTAACAAGTTAGGCTCCAGCTCTTTTTATATATGTTTATAGACTTTAACCACAACTCTTCCAGCTCCTTTGTACCAATCCACTCTAGATAGTGATTGATTCCTTAATAAATTGCTTTGGTTTTTTTGTTTTGCTACAACTATTAGATACATCAAATTATTCAGAATTAAAAACGATTGTTTAAAGGCCGTTTATAAAAATATGTTGTTAAAACGAAAATAAAGAACTGTAAAAATTGTAATACTTTTCTCATAGAGTTTACATTTTACGTATTAGTATCGGTTGGGAACTGATTACGAACTTCGGATAATTTATATATCAGTCTAGAGCAGATGTTCCGATCACCGTTAAATATCTGAACACCATTTGATATAAAGTTCGTTTCTTTTAAAATAAATATTTGAGTCTCTGCCGGCAAACTGTTTCTTTATCAACAAATCTAGCAAGCTAAAAAGCTTTACCATGTTTACTTTTTATTTACTTCCTTCTTTGTGAAAGAATTCTCTCAACATTTCTAGTATTTTAGTACCTGGTTGTATAAGCTATAAAAGTAAAGCAAAAAAAACAAAATATCAGTTTCGCATATTATCGTGAAAGTGAGAAATAAAGACTAATATGAAACAGGTGAAGTGAGCTATTACCATTGAGAGCTAGTATTTATTTATTCAGCGCTTAGCTTCTTGTGGGCTCTTATGAGTTGATTAATGCCAATGGAGATCACTATGATTATCACGTTTCCTTGGCGCCAAGTCATGCGGAGTTGCCAGCAAGAGGTTAGAGATTGTGGTTTATTAACTACCACCCTGATCTAAAAGTTCTCGGAATATGTTCAGACAATTCAAAATACAAGTTTATTCCTCAAAAGTGATATTATCCCTTTCAACGTACACCCCATCAACATTCCTCTCTATGGTTAATTTACGGTCATTGATCAACTTTTCTTTCACTGTATTGATGCTTTCATCAGTTTTCGATGTCGACGGCCTGCCACTACGTTTGTCCTCCTCGATGGACTCATAATCAATTCTGAAGCGTTCATGCCACTCTTAAACAGCTGTTTTCTTTAGAGTATCATTATCGAAATACTTTCCCAACATTTCTAAGGTTTTTGCAACATAGAATCTATTTTTAAAACTAAAAAATCGAAAACACATGCAAAGGACAAGACAGTATAACTTTTACAAATGTCAATCAATGGCGATAAAATGGTAGGTCTTTTTGATCAAGGTTTGAGGTGGCAAACTATTTGCTTCATAAGCGTGATGAGAATTGCGATAAAGAGTATTTGTACCTAAGTCTTGTATAGAGGAAAATTATATGCGATACAAATTTGTTATCTCAACATTTTAAAAGGCAGAAGAGAAATATAATGAAACTTCCCAAAGCCACGCTGTATGCCTACGATTTTCTAATTATAAGCGAGCTTTTAGATCAATAACAATTTTAAAATTATGACCACATACCCAAAAGAAGCGAGCGCTTCTCAAATAAAGGTAGCCAAGCGTTATATTTGGAGTTTCATCTAACTAAGATATGACACATAATTTCATTTTCACAATTGGTTTCAAAAACTAAGAATTTGCTCTATGTTAATATGTTAATTGGTAGATTTATTTTATATTTATAACTTCATTTGCTTTTAATTTTCACTTAGAAAAAGGACAAAGAAAAAACTTTTTTTCAGAAAATCCGAACCATATTACGATTGAAAATAAATTCCACGATATTTTTAATTTTTTTAACGATATTTTTTTGGTAAGGAGTTGGATGTTATCGTGCACTCGATGCTTCTGGAGCGGTACTTCGAATGAATAGAGCAACTGCCTGATTATAATGTACAACCACTTTCTATTATTTATTTCACAATTCGGTTGCGAATTGCAGAAACGCGTGCTTGCTGATTGAGATGAAAAAAGTTACGCTACACTCGTTTCAACAATTACTAGTATTACACCCTTTTTTACTTTATAAAAGACAACCCAGTTACAAAAAAATGTGAAGTGTCTCCGTAAGTGTTTATTTGATATTTAAATAGTTAAGGAAATGCGCCTTTGTTAGAATGTGCTAAGATCTCAACAGCCCTCAGTGTAGAACTCAACTGGGTTTAATTTTGTTCCATCTGCTTAATTGTTAGCAAAAGTCATGAAAAAAAAAACAATATCAAAGGTCCATCAGCAAACTCGGGAAAGACAAGTTTTATTCAACAAATTTTAATTCAGTACTTGCCTTTACTACTGATTATGTGTTTACACTTTAGCTTTTATCTGTTAAAATAACTACGACAATGTTTAAACGATGTGTTAAAATGCCTTTTATTGGACCCTGGCTGCTGTTTCCAAAGAATAAATTAAGCCTTCTGCACGACTCGAACTAACTAATGCTTCCCATTTCCCAAATCTCTAATACAAGAGAGCCACCCTAATGTACAAACGTATACACCACCCCTACTCCGTTTTCCGTAATTAACTAGAATGTTGCAAAATACAGATAATACTGATCCCAGCATTAGCGGAGTGCTACCATAGTTCGTTAAGAGGTTATTCTTAAAATTCACCTGTTCAAGCAAAATTCAATACATATGCACTTGTATATGTATGTATGTTGTTGTAGAAAAAAGTATGGAAAAGAGCATTCACAAACTATTGTCATTGTGCAGTAAACGATCGTTAGTGGCGCAAAGTGAGAACTAGCTTGCTCATTATTGGTGTGACACGAGTAGTAGAATGATATTCCCAGCAACTTCGATTGAATGAACTGTGAATATGGATTTTGTATACCTATTGATATTGGCGACTGTATGCTTCTTCTTCGGCTGCGGTGTAGTGGCGTTTTGCATGAAAATGAGCTCCTTGGCATACAAAGAGTTTCAACGTGAATTGCATCTCTCGACGCTGTGGCATGGACAGAGACAAAGACAATATCAACAGTATCTTGGTATGTTTTCATATTAACAATTGAATGAAGTTTAAAGACTATTATACTATTAATATACAATTTGTGTGAGTGTATATATATAAGCATATTTCAATTTGTGTGATCCTGTAGAGTTATACCTGTATTTTTGATTTCGCCACTATCAAATTTCAGGTATGAGGGCGGTCGCCGTAGCCGAATGAGTTGGTGCGTGACTACCATTCGGAATTCACAGAGAGAACGTCGGTTCGAATCTCGGTGAAACACCAAAATTAAGAAAAAAAATGTTCTAATAGCGGTCGCCCCTCGGCAGGCAATGGTAAACCTCCGAGTGTATCTCTGCCATGAAAAAGCTCCTCATAAAAATATCTGCCGTTCGGAGTCGGCTTGAAATTGTAGGTCCCTCTATTTGTTCAACAACATCAAGACGCTCACCACAAATAGGAGGAGGAGCTCGGCCAAGCACCCAAAAAGGGTGTACGCGCCAATCTATACTAATATTATAAAGAGGAAAACTTTGTTTGTTTGTTTGTTTGTTTGTTTGTTTGTTTGTTTGTTTGTAACGAATAGGCTCAAAAACTACTGGACTGATTTTAAAAATTCTTTCACCATTAGAAAACTACATTATCCAGGAGTAACATGGATTACATTTTATTTTGGAAAAAAATAGGGTTCCGTAAGATATTTGGATTTTTCGGACACAAACTGAAAAAAATCTTATATATAAAATAAAGTCAACTTTTTGTGTGTGTTCGCTAACCGGCCGTGTCTGCACCGAATTAAACCAAACTTACACACAATGTTAAGAAGGTATTGAAGATGGTTTCCGTATAGTTTGGATACCTATTGGTGGATAGGGCTCGAGATATAGGTCAAAACGTGGACCCGGGTAACCTTCGGATGTGTATGTACAATATGGGTATCAAATTGAAGCTGTTGGTGAATGCTTTAGTACAGAGTATTTTTCATGCCGCTCCGTGACTAGGGTCTCGAGAGATAGGTCAAAACGTGGACCCGGGTAACCTTCGGATGTGTATGTACAATATGGGTATCAAATGGAAGCTGTTGGTGAAAGCTTTAGTACAGAGTATTTTTCATGCCGCTCCGTGACTAGGGTCTCGAGAGATAGGTCAAAACGTGGACCCGGGTAACCTTCGGATGTGTATGTACAATATGGGTATCAAATGAAAGCTGTTGATAAGTGCTTTAATACGGGGTAATTTTCATACCTATTGATGACTAGGGTCTGGAAATATATGCCAAAATGTGGACCCGCCGTGTCTTTGCACCGAATTAAACCAAACTTACACACATTAATAAGTAGGTAATGAAGATGATTTCCGTATAGTTTGAATACCTATTGGTAGATATGGTCTCGAGATATAGGTCAAAACGTGGACCCGGGTAAACTTCGGATGTGTATGTACAATATTGGTATCAAATTGAAGCTGTTGGTGAATGCTTTAGTACAGAGTATTTTTCATGCCGCTCCGTGACTGGGGTCTCGAGATATAGGTCAAAACGTGGACCCGGGTAACCTTTGGTTGTGTATGTACAATATGGGTATCAAATGAAAGCTGTTGATAAGTGCTTTAAAACGGGGTAATTTTCATACCTATTGATGACTAGGGTCTGGAAATATATGCCAAAATGTGGACCCGCCGTGTCTTTGCACCGAATTAAACCAAACTTACACACATTAATAAGTAGGTAATGAAGATGATTTCCGTATAGTTTGAATACCTATTGGTAGATAGGGTCTCGAGATATAGGTCAAAACGTGGACCCGGGTAACCTTCGGACGTGTATGTACAATATGGGTATCAAATGGAAGCTGTTGGTGAATGCCTTAGCTCAGAGTATTTTTCATGCCACTCCGTGACTAGGGTCTCGAGATAGAGACCCAAACGTGGAGCCTAGAATGTGTTTGTACAATATGGATATCAAATTGAAGCTGTTGGTGAATGCCTTAGTACAGAGTATTTTTCATACCGCTCCGAGACTGGGGTCTCGAGATATAGGTCAAAACGTGGACCCGGGTAACCTTCGGATGTGTATGTACAATATGGATATCAAATGAAAGCTGTTGATAAGTGCTTTAATACGGGGTAATTTTCATACCTATTGATGACTAGGGTCTCGAAATATATGCCAAAACGTGGACCCGCCGTGTCTTTGCACCGAATTAAACCAAACTTACGCACATTGTTGAGTAAGTATTGAAAATGGGTTTCGTAAAGTTTGGTTGTAATTCGGAGCACTGGCAACGGGTACAGCGTTCTTTTGAACCAGCCATAATGTTGCTTACGTTTTTAACGCTTGGGGCGGAACTGAACTGTCAAATTGACAGTGTGAGTTACAATGGGTCTATATTTCTTTCTGATTTGGATGCCATAAGGAAAAAACGTAAGTGCAACATGTAAAAATTGTTTGTGAATTTTTTTGGAGTGGATTTTGGAACAGTGAATAATTTCTTACGAAATTTGAGAATTTAATGTGAAATCCGAATGAAATTATGTGTTCTTGAAAAAAAAAATTTTTTTCGTTTTTTTTTTTTGAAAAATATAAATGGATAATGGTTAAAAAAGCTCCAATGCTTAATAAAACATATAAATTGAAACGAAAAATTCATGGATTATCAGGAAAAAAGACGATTGTTTATTCAAATGCGTTGATTTGAAATTTAAAAACAATCTTCTTTTTTGATTTTCAATTTATATTTTATATTTACTCAAAAACAAATAGAAAACCAAAAAATATTGTTTATGCCAAAGCGCTTGAATAAAGAATAAAGAAATAAATAATATGAAAATCATATATTTTCTGTTCTAAACCATATCTATTCTATTTTAGTGTGCCCAGCGAAGGGGGCCGGGTTTGCTAGTTATATATATAAATATATATAAGCTTATGAGG
>JAYXIM010051139.1:0-17304 GCA_037575425.1 Anastrepha fraterculus
GAGACATGAAGGTAGAGAGAAAAAATTGTTTCTAAACAAAAAATGTGAATAAAACAACTCTACGTCATAATTCTGCAATTTCTCAGCCATTGATATTTAAATTTTTAATCACAGGTTTCCCAATGCTGCCGAATGCCGCAAAACACATATGCCATATTATCGACTAGTTGTTGATCGATTAACCGGAAAAATTTAAAGGCACGTTTCTTTTCGATAACACACGGCTTTACGAGAATTTTGCTTGCTTTATTTTTTTAACCAAGCTGCTGATTAAAATAAGTAGAAAACCCTTTTATGCGGGGTGCACTGAAGATTTCCCCACTAATCGTTTCAAAGCGACTCCGCACAGACTTATTGTGTCTATTTGAAAAACGAATTAAAATCATAACAGAAGCAAGTATGCGCAATCAAAATCGTGGCGAAAATATTTAATCTTATCTCAAAATATAGTGTGTACGAGCGAATTTGCCGAACTATGTACATTATATCTACATATAAGTAGATTGGACTTTTATTTCAGTGCTCATAGAACTCATGGCAAATGCGAGCGCATATATTCGAATGTGTACAAAGTAACATTTTGTGAAGAAGAAGGCTTTTTATTAGCTGCTTTGTTTCTAATGCCTGAATAAAATATAATATAAAAATTATTTTTTAACATTTGAAACTGTAGCTATAAAATATTCTCTATGCCTGATGTTTGTTGACTAGTGTTTGATGAATTTCCGGCCATTAAAGTCGCGTGGTACATTGATTTTAAAAACAATACTATATTTGGCAATTTCTTTTTGGTTTCGCGCATACGTTAATTTTCAATAGTAAACTCCGCACGAATTATATTTTTTTTTAGTAACAAATGCAGTGCAACTAAAAAAACAAATAAAAATCGAAAGACCGATTAGGCTATCTTAGAATGAATATCTTTGCTTTACTATTTTGCATATTCCTATTTGCATTTTTTGTGTTACCATTTTATTGTTTTTTTACGCGTATTGAAAGCAAGTCTTTAGCAAAATGGTGTCCGCAGGGACATCGACATGGCAACCGTAATCGGCATTGGAGAGTTCGACAGCAGACAAGTCGTGGTTATAATGGTGTGTAAAGTGTAAATAATGACAAGATTAATAAAGAAAAACGCATTACCGGTTATTCTTAATCGAAATTTACATGTTTGAAGATTAATAAATCGAATATCTATTGGGAAACTTATAATAGATACTAAGATAGCAGTATCTTTCTTAAATAATGTTTTTTATTCAAATGATATATATGATGAGTTTTTCACCCGCTACTGTGGAGCTATTGAAATCCATTATTCATAAGCCGACTTAGTTCATATTCGAAAAACATAAAAAAAGAGGAAAGGTCGTAAGCAAATATTTAAAATGTTTATTCTTCAAAATCTTCCATCACTGAGATATACTCCACCCCGTCCCCTAAAATATATTTATTCCAATGGATTTTCCAACCATAAAAACAATTTCTAAAGTCGATTCCCAAAATGAACTACAAATCGTGCAGCGTTTCCGTTTTTATCTTTTCAATCATGTTGAAATGGTGTTTCCGTAGTGAAATCTTGAGCTTAGAAAATTGCCAAAAGTCACACGGTGCTAATACGGTAGATGTGGAATGATATGTGAGTTAAATTTTTGAGCAAAAGGCTCTCTAAGAACTAATATAGTGTGAGCTGTTGCATTATCATAGCGCAGGAAGCAATTACTGACTACTCAAAAATCTTTGCTCCTCTTTCGAATTGCTTAATGCAAACTACACGGAATAGTATTAGTGAAATCTCTAATCATTCGCCGTTTTTTCAGCACCAAATGTTTGAATTCCTTGTTCACCAGTTGATGTTACTCATCGTCCAGGATAAGATTCATCTTCAACGCTTTCTCTAGATTCTTGAACTATTTTGACCACCAACACAAAATTTGTTACTTACATAAACCCGTCACTAAAGGTCTGAACTGAGACGTTATCAATAAAACGGTCCGCAGAGATGACATTCCATGAGCAATACTTAATACAATTTATTTGTTTTTTGAGTATCAGACATTGTTATAAGCTTACATGGCAAATTTCAGCGTGATATGTCCGCATAGTTTGTTTTCTGTGCTACTGTAAAGCAAGTCAAGTCTCGAAGTGATGTTCTTCTGAATTCTACTTTATGACATTCTAATTGTCTCATAAATGAATTTTAAACCACGGAGCGGCAGACTTGAGCTTGGGAAACAGGAAAAAGTCAGCATGGTAGCCTGATATCAGGTGAATACGGTGCTCTGCGGAACGATATTAACATTATTTTTGTTCAAATAATCGCGATACAAGACGTGATGTGTGAGCTGGTGCACTTATCGTGATGCAAGAACCATGACTTGTTGTTCCACAATTCCTTCCTTTTACAGACGCAATGTTCTCGCGCAAACGCTTTAAATACGTCTAAATAATATTCATGCGTTAAGCCGATTTTAGCGATTTGTGCGATTTTCAAGCACAATTTCCTTTACTTTTCCGATGTTTTCGTCGTTTACTGATGTTGCTGGACGACGTTCATGAGGCAAGTTTTCAACCGATGTACGGCCCTCTTTGAACGATTTGTACCACTGGAAAACACGTGCACGCGATAGAGCAGAGTCCCCATAGGTTGTCTGCAACATTTTTAAGGCGTCTGAAGCCGAAATTTTGTTGGAATAACAAAAGTTCAAACAAATTCTTTGTTCAACTTGAATTTCCATCGTTAAATTCGAAGAACACACTCGAGCTTGACTTGTTTACAGTAGCACAGAAAACAAACTGTGTGACATATCACGCTGAAATTTGCCATGCAAGCTTATAACAGTCCTAACAAAAAACAAAAAATTTATTTTTGCCATATGTCATCCGCGGACCGTTTTTTTGATAACGTCTCGTTCATATTTGAGCAGAAGGTACATAAGCAAAACAGACAATGGAAATAAGAGTGTGGGACTGAATGGTTTACAAACGTCAAAAATGATGAAAGTGCCTCTCAGCGGTCCTACCTTACTAAGTGAAAATGAATAAATAATTGTGCAAAAAATTAGTCAGGAATTAGTTAGAGGACTAAATCTCTCTTTGACTGTTTTATCGCGAATTTGGAGTAATTTCTCATCCATAACATTTAATGTAACAAAAACACATCTTCAAACATGAGTACAGTACAAGAAAGTAGGGAGAGAGTCCCTGAAGAGACACTCCCCTTCTAATTGGTTTACTCAGATTTATATAAAATTTTGCAGTCTTGATTTGTAATTTTAGGAAAAGAGTATCTATGTATGTGTATGAGCATGGGCCGATTTCTCATTATTTAGATATAAATCTTACACAGCTACTAATGTATCACTTACAGATATGTTAGGAATAAAATATTGATATTCCAATCGAGTTTTAAATTTATTTACAACGAGGCAAGACTTTCATAAATAGGAAACTCTGACGCTACCTCAGCAAAGAGTCTTTGAAAAATTAAACAAATTTCGCCAGAAAATCAGTATTCAAACTTATTTGTATTAACTAAAAATTATTAAAACTGAAACATAATTTGTTATACTCTTCAAATGTTAGCAAAGTTGTTTGCTTCAGAACATGAGTAAGTATTTTTTATTATTTGCTTGGTAAGAAAACGTCAATAAACGTGACATTTGCGTTAACAAATAAACTTATCTTATCAGGATATATATAAATATATTGGTGATATCGTCTAAATGTCATAATAACTGTTAATCAAACAAAGAATGCCGCGGATTGGTGGGGTCTACCTTTTTAAAAATACATTTTCGAATCAAGATTTAAGTTCAGATCAAGTTTATATTGTAAAAAATTGTTAAAATAAAGATTAAAATTGTATCCTTCACCAACAAACAAACAAAATGTTGATTTGAACTGGACTTTACTTTTTGTTGATTTATGGTTGGTAAGGAAATGTAGACATACCTGACATTTGCAAAAGCTCACAAAATAGATTATCTTATCAGGAAATTATATTGGCGGTATATTATGAGTACTATTTTAACAGCTAATCAAATAAAGGTGATTGAAATAAAAAGAAAACAAATATTAAGAAATTGATATTTTTTTAATAGTTCTAATGTGTAACGCATTAATGGCGGAGAATTATTTTAGTCATATATGTATGCACCATATCGGTTTTGCTTTGACTTTAAGCCAAATGGCTCAATAATGGTGTTTAATATGGTAATAGTTACTGGCTTTTTTGCGAGATCGTTGTCTTCAGATAGCCCCACAAGGAGTAGTTCAGAGGCCTGAAATCACTTTATTTTCAGAGATAATCTTATCACCGAATAATTCATCTGAACCTAATGATTTCACGAGTTGTTTGACAAATGGCGCCATTTAACTGAAAATAAGAATCTTCCAGATCATATACGCGCATTTTAGGAATTAAAAATTGTTGAGCATGGCTTAACACCAGTCATCATGACGGCGATAGCTTATTTTCTTTATTTTAAAGAAGTACAATTGCTACTTTGGTCCACCGAACACTTCTAAATGCAGATTTTTTGAGTTAAGCGGTAGTTAATGAGTCGAAAGATCAGACAGTTAATAAGACTAGGTAAAACAATTCACCAAAAAGAGAGAATTAGTGGGAAGAATTTGCGCCATAACAACGCACCGTCGCACAGTGCCACAATTATTCGTGAATTTTAAACCAAGAACGAAACGAATACCATTCAAAAGCCATCGAATTCACCTAATATGGCTCCCTACGATTTTTTCCTGCTATTTCGGGTCAAAAACAACTACTGTAACAAGTTCTAACAACCGAAAGGAAATAATAGAAAAATCGAAGACCGCTATGATGGCTATACCGAAAGAACTGTTTCCATAGGTGAAACAAACGCTGGCATAAGCGCGTTGCAGTTAATGGGTAGTATCTTGAAGGGGACATTATCAGTTTTGAGAAATAAACTTCTATTTTGAATTTTCGGAATATATACTTTTTGATCAGGGTGGTACGAAGACGTCATTGCTCTAACAACACTATAAGTCGAATTTCAAATGCCCCAGATAATTACAAAATAGTTTCTCTTAATAATGTTCAATGAAACCCGCTAGCATTTCATCGGTTTTAACAGTAAATTTCTATAAAACCTTTCCTCCCCGCAATTAAAAATACATAAAAATAAAACTTCTTATATGATATACTCAAGAGATGCCGGGGCGTATGAGTAACATTGTAACATTATTTTGAGATTTAAAATAAAGGGTGATTTTTTAGCTACTCTCTTTTTAAATAGTTGGTTTAAACAGCTGACGCACGTTTCGTGTTTTGTTTCACTGTCAAACATCTTCAACGCTTGCAAATCATTGAATTTTATTATAAAAATGCGTGTTCTGTTAAAAAAGTTTAAAGTCGAAAAATTGTTTTCAGCGACGAAGCTCATTTTTGGATCAATGGGTACGTAAATAAGCAGAATTGTCGATTTTGGAGAGAAGATCAGCCAGAAGAATTGCAAGAGCTACCATTGTATCCAGAAAAGGTCACAGTTTGGTGCGGTTTATGGGCTGGAGGTATCATTGGACCGTACTTCTTCAAAGATGCTGCAAATCGTAACGTAACTGTGAATGGTGAGCGCTACCGTGAAATTATATCCAACTTTTTTTGCCCAAAATGCAAGAGCTTGACTTGCATGGCATGTGGTTTCAGCAAGACGGTGCCACATGCCACACAGCACGCGTAACAATGGACTTGTTGAGAGGCGAGTTCGGTGAATATTTTATTTCACGTTCGGGACCTGTCAATTGGCCACCCAGATCGTGCGATATAACACCTTTAGATTATTTTTTGTGGGGCTATGTTAAAGCTCATGTCTATTCAGACAAGCCTGCTTCAATTAACGCATTGGAGGACAACATTAAAGCATTTATATGTCAGATACCGGCCGAAACATTGGAAAGAGTATGCCAAAATTGGACTAAGCGGATGGACCATTTGAAGCGCAGTCGCGGTCAACATTTGCATGAAATAAATTTCAAACATTAAATTACATGGACTGTACTATCGATTTAAATAAAAATTGCATGGATTTTTCTGAATTTTACGTGTGTTTTTTTGGAAAAATTTCCTATAGCTCTTAAAAAATCACCCTTTAGTTAACCAATTTACTTTGGTAAACTTACTCTACAGCTAATCTACTTTCTTACTCACTCATATCTTTTTATTATTATTTTATCTACCAAATACTCTTGTTTATACATACCCTACTATTCGTCGTAGAGCCCCAATTTTACTCACAATCATTAGCCCAGCGGTTGTGTTTATTTAATCTGAAACTTAAACGGAACAAAAATTCTGCAAATTTCCAAATGAATTTGGCTATTTATTTTGTTGTCGTATTGTTAATAATTATACTATATAAATTTATTGTGGTTTGTAAAAAATGTGATTTTCCTCTTCAAATAGTTATTCATTTTTAACAATAATTAAGGTAACCGTGCGCAGGTGTGCAGCAATACATACAATCAATGAACGGAGGCATGGTATGAAAATTAAATGACATTCTGTATTACACATGTATTAAATACATATATATTATATATGTATATGCAATTGATTCATTGCTAGTGGTTAATATCTGTCAACTCCAACAATAGGCTACATTGAAAACATTATATAATATTTTACCTAAAAATATTTAATTTTATTAATTTATTTATCACAAATACTGTTGCCGAAAGCCATGGTGCGCTTCGTGAAGCAAGAGACTACTTGTTCAAATTGGTTTTGAAGCACAAAATTACTCTTTATTATGACTATCTCTGTCGAACGCAGAAAAACTGGTATTTATCAGTTATAACAATATAACGGTATTTATCTGTTTGGAATCGGTCGTCTGTGTGTAACGAAATTTGAAGGTTTTTGTAATTTCTTTTGTCACTTCATAGAGTAAACAAGGGCGGTAAAATTAATATTTAATTGAGTTAGCCCTAATTGTGGAAAACAAGACAACATTTTGTTAGAAAAATGCGAAGAAATTGATAAAAAGGCCCCTATGAAAAGTGTAAAAAAATGATAAAATTGAAAACCGCACAAATACACCATATAGAAAAATTCGTTTTTCCGAGTTTCATCTTTACTTGACGATGAACAACGTAAAATCATCCATCGATCATCAAGTGTATAACACTGGACACTTTGTCTGATGATTGCGATTTATCACTTATGTTTACTAATTCGACGTCGCTGATTCTAAATATACTCACAATTAATTTGTGATCCGAGTGAATTTTGTTTCATTTGCGGAGAGTATATCAAAAAAGTTTCCAAAACTAAGTGCAAAAAAGATAAAAGCGGGAATTTTTGATGGTCCACAGATAAGATTTTTCATAAAAGACATTATGACAGGGATCGAGGAAATGCATGGAATGGGTTTGTTTGGCTTGTTCAAAAATTTTTTGGGAATAAAAAAGTTCTGATCATTCCCAACATAATCACTTTCAAAATCTTGTATGTAACATGAGCATCAAGTTACACTTTCTTCATAACCATATCGACTATTTCCCTGACAATCTTGGGGATCTAAGTGAAGAACAAGGAAAGCGGTTCTCCAGGACCTTCGTACTATGTAGAAACGCTATCAAGGCTACTGGAACGCACTATTGTTGGAGTATTCAGAATAGCTCTCTGCCTTCAGCTTCAAAGTTAGAGAATTAAACAAAAGAAATTTTTTTTCAACGTAAAAACTAAATAAATAAATATGTTTATCTTTAAATATTAGTATTTTGTTATAAAAAGACTTATATGTCATATTTTTTTAACAAGAGCTGATATTGAAATTTCAGTTAGAGATTTGAAATCCTCATAAAAAATTGGACTAAGGTCATGTGTCATAATCCAAGCATCAGCCATGCTGTTGGGCAGTGTAATAAACAAAAAACTAAATTAATGTTTCATCGAGTTGTCACTGACGAAGGAACCAATAATTAAAAAAACCAACAAAAAAGAATCATATCATATCTCCTTATATACATATATGTATAGAGAACCATAGACATATATACATCTGTAAAACTGACACCAAAACCAAATATTCTTCTTCTTCTTCTTGATTGGCACCCATTAGGCACATCAAGTGAACTCAAGCTCTTCTCCACTGGATCTTTAGAACGCAAAGGAGGTATTCCTCTTTCTCTGTTGCGACCAGCAGATACTGCATCGAATACTTTCAGTTCTGGAGCATTTGTATCCATTCTCTGTTCTCTGTACTACGGCGGCATAGACAGTCGGAAAAATCATACAGCTAAATGTTCCAGCGCCTGCATAATTTTCGAATACACAAGTACATAACTAAAATATAATAGGTGAGGCAATGGAGCTGCTTAAACCGAATTAAACGGGAGACCGCTACCGACTATTCTCAGACATTTGAGCAAAGCACTGCACGAAAAATAAATAGGATGGAAACAAAGTAGTGCTTGAATAGTGTTTGGCATGTTGCAACACCGGTGAATAAATGTGTACTTGAAAACACTAAATGGTATATCCTGTCCACCGTTTTCATGTGGCATTGTGTAAATGAGTATGAAATCCGCTCTATGAGGAAGTTTGCATTTGTATGGATACAAGGTACGCTACAAAAGATGAGCCTTTCACTGGTTATTAGTAGTATACGCTTACAAGCTTGACAGGCATTTAGGATTCCCTACAGTTTGTTGCATGCCTCTCCATATTTTTCTACAAATGGGGCCATGGAATATGCCTTCTGTAAATGAATTTATGAAAAGCTTTTCCAAGGCTGAATAGGTTGGTGTGTGACTACCTGTTTGTGTATAAGTGTAATTCTAACATTAAAACTCTTCATAAAAACCATCTGTAGATCCCTCGAATCAATAAAAAATTCTTGCATTTACTATTATCTTGGACAACTCCTCCAGTCATGGGTACAACATGAAATCATTTTTGTACTATATACTCGTAAAAATATTTAAAATTAATCCAAATTTTCTTTTATATCCATCAATTTTCTAGATCGCCAAGGCAATATATTCACAATTGCCGACGAGGCCGCCAACAATCCGTTGCCCCATCGTTGCACAGATTTTTACTATGTCGATCCAACCACTGAAGATGCTGCACGTATTCGGGCACAACTAGAAAAGGATGAAAAGGATTTGCCGACCTATGAGGAAGTGATGGCCATGAGTGCAGCACAAACGGCAGCCGGCTCATTGGCATCATGTACGGCACCTAATAGCTCCGTTACCACTACGGATACGACGGTGCCACCTTATTCGGAAGTCGAACGAAGTGTGATGCATTCCGCACAACCACTACCCACAAATGCCAACTCATCTGCTGTCACTCTTGCAACGTTGAATACCGGTGCTACAGTGCGGCCGGCAGGGGTCACAGCGGCATCTACATCGCGAGCTGCTGCCGCTGCTGCTACAGGTTCACAAACTACAGTAGTAACCATCGCCAATTCGGTGTCAAATACGAGCGTGTGATATACGCGTTTATACTTATGCTGCCCTCCTGCTCCTGTGTATGAAGCTCGATGGAAGCGTTATGCAAGCGTGCACAAACAAATAAGGCTAATAAGGCTGAGACTCAAATTGTTTCACAACAAGTATATCAACCTCATAGCATTTGGTTCGCTTAAATCCTGTGTTAGTAATTTAATTAACAATGCAGAGTGGTATTTACAAGTATTTTGCGTAACCGTATAAAAACACTACGAGCTTATTTATCTAGTTATCTTTTTGTGTATAAATTACTCTTATATTAACGTATTTTAAAAAGTGTGAGTAATTTAAATAGCTATACATATGCATATGTATATATGTGTTACATAGTGTAATTGTGTAAATATACAGAGGTAGACGAAGAGTGCCAGAACGAGTACTTTTTCACATTGAACTTGAGCACAGAGGTGATCTTTTTTTATAAATAAACTAATATTAATAGATATATACATTTTACAATTTTAGCTTAAGCTATTTTAAATTGAAAGTCTTAAAATTATATATACGAGGCAAATAAACTCTAAAGGAACATAAAAAATATGGATTTGGGTTTGCAATTCTTTCAGCCATTACATATACATACTTATATTAATCGGTCAATGAAATAAACAAACATATTGTTTTTGTTACAACTGAATTTTCGTACGATCAGAGGGATCAGCACTAGCTGCCAGAGCCATCTGCTAAAAATAAAGGTATTTCAATAACTTTACGCTTATTTTACTAGGATAACTCTGATAAGAACGCCAGTCTTAAGATTCAGCGCTCCTCCGTTGGTAACAATTTACAGTTTGGACTGATAAAGCAACTGCAGTTTGCTATTATAGCTAAGTGGTTTTCTACAAAATTATCGTAGGCTTGCTCCGTGCTCGAAGTTCGAAACTTTTCACAAACCCATTTGCCGTTCGGAGGCCGCATACAACCGTAGGTTCCTCCATTTATAAGACATCAATAAGAAGCTTTGGCAAATTCCATGTAAAGGATGTAAGCATTATATCTGGAAGAACAAAAGCCTCATGCAGTACCTGCTGGTAAAAGCAAAAGAAAGAACAGACCTCCAGTTGAAAAGTATGTACAAGTGGAAAAAAGACGTCTATACAAAAATAAAATAAAATGAAAAAGCAAGCAAAAATCAGTGGAAAGCTAATGTACTTATGCAGAATAAATCGTGCACACATGCATCTCCACGGCATACATTTTCACAGAAAGGTTTGTTTATTTTTTTACTGATGACAATGCAACGATATGCAACATCAAATGTAAGTATACTTTTTATTTCAGCTCTATCCAGTTATTTTCAAGACTTGGATGAATGGATAAATTGTGATGAAGATTTAACAAACAATCGAGGGGTATTTCGCAGACAGCTTCTCTGCTAATATGCCGATTACAAGTAAACAAAGGGACTGTTAAATGGACTGTGCTTCAAATATGGTTTAGATTTATTAATGAGTTTAAGTACTGCTTTCTTAGCTCAACATCGTTTCTACCATGATGTTCATACACCGTGTTTGCAGTGAGTTATGTTTGGGAGGACATCTTGTCAACTGTTTACCACCGACATGTGTTTGCAATACGTGTATGGTCTGTTGGTATGGTCCACAGATTGAGGATACATTAAGTTTTGCGGCGGGAGCACAGCGCTTATAGGCCAGCGGCTAGCAATGTGGGCTTCCGATCTGAGAATCCTCGAGTGTACGCAATCACAAAGAAATGTTGTGTTCTATACATTTTATTTCATTTTGTTTTAAACTGATAATGTTTATGAGCAGATTATTATTGTATGGCAGCAATCCGACTCGGCGGCTTGCCATTGCCTGCTCGAGGATCGACCGCTATCTAGAAAACGATGTTTTTCAAGTCGGTGAATATTTGCTTTCACCGAGATTCTAACGCAACCGATCTTCTCTGTAAATTCTGTACATGCGTGATCTACGCACTAACCCACTCGAGCTAACGGCTGGCCGGTCAATCAAATGTCATATTGACAAATTGTAATTATTGTTGCCATATTTCAATATTAATGCGATTATAGTATGAGGAAAATGAGCCACATTGCCACCACTTAATAATTATTTTAAACGCAAACTCAACAAAACACGCTTTGAATTAGACGCAAACTCAACAGAACTACGCTTCGAACAAGTGAGTTTAGGTAATGAGAACTCTGTGATTTTTTAATTTCAGTATGGTCCGATGTTGACAGAAGTCTTGTCTACCGCGTATTGCGCTAAGAACACGATACGTCGGCAGTAGAACTACTGATCAACGGCTGCAGTGTTGAATACTTAGTATTACTCAACATTGTTTCGAATGATGTTCATTCAAATATGAGTTTGCAGTATGACTAATGAGGATGGACAAATTTACATGAATTAGCGTTTACAATTGGACTGTGTGAATACATGTTGTTGTTGTTGGTCCACAAATGGAGGGACCTACAGTTTTAAGCCGACTCCGAACGGCAGATATTTTTTATGAGGAGCTTTTTCATGGCAGAAATACACTCGGAGGTTTGCCATTGCCTGCCAAGAAGCGACCGCTATTAGAAAAATGTTTTTCTTAATTTTGGTGTTTCACCGAGATTCGAACCTACGTTCTCTCTGTGAATTCCGAATGGTAGTCACGCACCAACCCGTTCGGCTACGGCGGCCATATAATATTTACGTATATACAAATTTACATAAACCAACACACAGTTTTCAATAAAATTACATTATGTACATAAGACTAATTAAAAGTAGAAGCCGAAAAGGATATAACGAGCTTTGGATTCTACAAACTCACTTCAATTCAAATTATTACATTTCAATTGAATTAATTTTAAGACAAAGAAGTATAAACATTTCAACACGTCATTTCTCCATTAAACAAAAACGAACTGTTTTCGTCAGTTATTTTTGGCGCATTTCTTCCGGCAGCCTGCCATTTCGCCTATCAGCTGTTCAAAATCCCATAATGTGTGAGTGCTGCCAAGTTTTGAAACGTTCTTCATGGGCGCGCTCTCTCTCAAAATGAAAGAGTTTCCCATCTTATTATCTATGACCATACCAACCTAATCGTGTATTCTTTCATGCTGAAAACAGTGAAGACCGCACGGAATCCCTTACCGCATACCCTTGCCGTGCACAAAAACTCACCGAGAACAACTGCGTTCTTTTAATTACATATTTACACAATACATCGGTTTGTGTGTGTATGTGTTTGGTTGTATCTACACAATGTTGCCATTGATATTTTTGCTTACACACTTTTTCACACATCCGCGTTATCAGTTACAATTTTTCATTGTTTAATAAACCAAAGCCAAAAACCAACAAATGCAAATAGTTCATTTATCTATAATTAACATTATTCAACAGTATTTTTAAGCTATTTTAACAAAAATTATCATTTTTCTAAGTTTATTTTGTAAATGATTTCGAAATGTACTGCTTGGCAACACTGTGTGGTGAGAGAGCAATCAGCTGGGTCGGAATTACGGAATTTTTTTAATAATCGTGAAATAAAATCTACGGTACTACGATACGGAAGGAAGGAACTTTTCGTTTACATGGGGTTCTCATTAGTTTGATCGAAACAGCTGAGTCGGGATTGCGTTTACGGGCTTCACTGTTTTCAGCATAAGATGGCAACTATGGCTCCACCTTTTAATAGCTGTCAAAAAAATATAATATTTCCATAAACAGCTGTTGACCAGTGCCCTTATCATTTGTCATAGATAATTCATTTGTACCGTGCGAGATTTTAGATTACAAACTTACTCCACAATCTACTTTAAATAAAAACACGGTGAATCCTCTTGCAGTTTAAGCATATGAGTGAAATTAAGGTAAGAATTTACAAGCCCCCTAATCCCCACTTTAACTACTTCATTAACAAACAGGTAGAATTCGCTGTTCAAATAAATGGCGAGCGTTGCGCTGAAAAAGTGCGCAATGTCCTCAAAGATTACGGCAAAGTACACATTGATGCCACTGAGGGACGAGTCACGGTAGAGACAAAAGAACCTTGGTGTGTTTTAAAAGAAAAAATCGAGTGCACTGGACGAAAGGCAGTGTTGGTCGGCTTTGGTGGGCAATCTGCTGTGGCGATTATAAATACAACTGGCAGTGATGTTGATCGCACACCAATTCAAGGAATTTTGCGTTTTAGTGCGCTAACAAAGGATCATCCCGGCATAGTGGTGGACGGTGTTGTGGATGGGTTAACACCTGGCTTGCATGGTGTACATGTGCATGAGACAGGTGATGTGTCAAAAGGTTGTGCCTCGCTCGGAGAGCACTATAACCCACGTGGTTCACCTCATGGTGGTCCGGATGATGTACCAGAAGCAAGACATGCAGGCGATTTGGGAAATATACGTGCTGATGATAGTGGAAGAGCTACTTTTCGTTTTATTGATCCTGTATTAGCCGTGTGGGATATCGTTGGGCGTTCGGTGGCCATAACAGCAAACGCTGACGATATGGGAAGAGGTGGAAACGCACAGAGTCGCATTGATGGAAATGCTGGTGAACGGTAAGAATTTACTATTATTGTTTTAGAAGTTTAATTTTTACCTTTTTATTTTAATAGCATTGCCTGCGGAATTATTGCACGTTCGGCGGGAATTTTGGAAAATTTTAAAAAAATTTGTGCATGTGACGGTGTAACACTATGGGACGAACGAAACAAACCAATAGCTGGTGGTGACCGTACACTTAAGTTATGAAGGAAGCAAATAGGTGGTGTTAAAATTAACTAGCATTAGGAATATAACAGGTATATCCAAGTGTAGGCTGTGGGAATAAGTAATAAATTGAACAATTTTTGCTTGCATTTAAAATGGTGTTTTTTTTATTCACTATCTTCGATAAGTATGCTTTTATCATTCTCATTGCAACCTTTTGTCGCCGCCTTTATTTTTGCCAACTGCATTTTACACTTGCTTTTATAACTTTGAACAAGTTTTCCACAATGCACATGCGGGGATATTGCAAAAGTGGCATGAATCTAGAAGTTATTTTGGGTTTTAGAAGTTAGTGCAATACGTGCAGTGGATGCTCAGAATTTTTTAGTAGTTGAAATAAGAACCTCTAAAAATTATTTTGAAAATTTAAGTAAAACCTTAAAATATTGACAAGGAAAAAATTGCTTCAGTTTTATTGGACAATAAATTTTCATATTTAAGAGTTCTAAGCGCCCACTGCAACAGCTAACTCAAAATTAAAAACAATATATATATATATATGTATATATTATATATATATCTTACCTCTATATAATCTTCAGCAGCTTCGTAAGTTATACATTGCTCCAAAAGATCGATTATAGTTTGGAATTCTTCCACTTTTAGAACGAATTTCATGTCACTAATGTTTTGTTTATACCAGTCTGCATATGCAGTAATATTCTTATCAATATCCATTGTTGTGGCAGTTGCAGCACGAACAGACAGTAGTAAATGAAGCATAGCCTCCCGAGAAGGAATTGCAGCTATTTCAACAAGTCGAGCTTTGAAGAATTCTGCATATGAGGGAAAGGGGTTTACATTTACACAATAAATTTTATATTAAAAAAAGGATTGCCTTACTTCTCATGCTCACAGCGCTTTCGTGAGTGCAGTTACTAGCAATAGTTTGTAGCAAAATAAAGTAAAACTTCCACTCCTTAAAATGTTCAAACGTGGACAATTTAAAGAGATAAGAAACTGCTTCCTGTTCCGAACATCGAAGTAACTAAACTTAAATGGAGTTAATAACTGCACAAAACTTTGATATAAACCTTACATTGTTATACAACCGCTTCGTAAAATGAATTTTGTCCACGCCTTCGTTTATCCAGTTTGTAAAACTAGCAAAAGCTGACTTAGTATTGCTCTTATGTAGTTCTAAAACAATGCGTATATGCTTTTGGATCAAACTGATTACAAAATCACCTAAAGGAAAAGTTCAAATGCAAAGTTTTAGATTTTAACAAAACTGAATATTATGTATACTACCCCTGAGCCTTGGTACAATACAATATGATGTCAAAAACACCATTCTGATTCTAATTAGCATATTGCAACAGCAATAATTCTACATCCGGCAGCTCACACAGTATTGGCTATTCAAGTTTTCTCGCCGATTCGTTACAATATGGGTTATTTGGGTACTGAAGGCAGACAATTTTGGTCGCTCATTTGAAGCCATACTTAAACACACTTTCGTCAAAATCTAGTTTTGTGTTGTACCAAGGAACAGGTATAAGAATCTTACTTGGAGCATGCCTTGTAATACTATTTAAGTATTTCAGATCATTTACTTTGGGATTTTGTAATAAATCAGTATAGAGACTGCCAAGGCACTCATCGAGAACGTCATTCAATCTTATTCCATTATTCTTATCTACAATAATTATCGTATTATGACAAACTCAATTAGTTTTACAATTAAACAACTTAGTATTACCATAATGCGCGGCAACAAATAACTCGCGGATTATTTCAAACTCAGCTTCGAGAAAATCATTTAGAATAAATTGCAGCTCCTCAACGTTTTCCTGGCTGCAAAAATGCAAACAATAGTTCATTTTTAATATCCATGTACGTGTTTTGATGCCCTTAACAACCTGAGTACATAGTTGCTTGCTGTCAGGACATTAGAAGCTTGTAGCACTGCTAAAACACGCAGACTACCTATATTCCAAGGCAACTTGCAGAAATTCCGTGCAACCAACAACTGGAATTAGCCATTCATTCGAATTTTTGGAACTTAAGAGAAATATATGCACGTATATATATTTGTACCTGCTCAATGGGGCTTAAATTCCGCAACAGCATTTCTAGCCCGTACTGGTCATAAAGTACAGGTCTGCTGCATCTCTCTTCTATAGCCTGCAATTTCGAGAAAATTGGTTTAGTCTATGCCATTGCAATGGACATGGTCTATAAAGGAATGCAAATTAATCCAAGTCCGTTCCCTTAACAGAGACAGTTTAAATAATCACTCATTAGCAATTCACCTGAAATACAACTTTCAAGCTTTCCCCTACTTCATATCCCATTTTTTATTCCCATAAGTTAAACTACAATCCACAAACAAACCGTATTAAAATGGATTATTTTCCCGCTTATTTAATTCAAATCGAGCCAAAATGGACAGCTGATTATTGGCAGCATATATATACATAGGTATGTTTGTCTACAATTATTAGTAAGCAAAATTAAATCTCAAAGTAAGAAGTGACTTAACATAACGCCGTAGCCAAGGTGAATTGAACACTGAAGGTGGCGTCTTCCCAAAACAGTTACTTTATTTTTCGCGATTTTGACAAATCTGAAGTCAGGCTCCTTTCGAATACAAAACGAACGAACAAAACAAACAAAAGGAGGAGAAATTAAATGTTTGTGAGAGTTCAGTGAATAACATGGCAATATTGTGATATGTGAGATTTAAACTTATGAAAACGAAAAGGCACAGTTAAATTGTGAAAGCACATATTAATATAAAGCCTCCAAATGCTTAAATTTTCCTTTTACAGCAACTGTCAACAACAACTTGGCATTGCCAAGTTATGTTATCTTCGTCTTGAGAATGCCGTCAAGTAATTCAATATGTTGTGCTCGCGCTCTTTGTTGTTTGATTTATATGATGGAGAGGTAAGAAGAACGTCGAGATTTTGAGTTAATCCGTATTTGAAAGGAATGGAAATCACAATCTGGATTACTAAAATTACCTATTGGCTGCTAAACATCCAAATGACTTCCCATTGCTTCACAGATGTTGTTAACATATGACTTAAAACATTTCCTACATGAACTGCCAGCTTCATTAT
>JAYXIM010051141.1:0-71782 GCA_037575425.1 Anastrepha fraterculus
TCAAATGGCTAAAGAACTGAAAATATCTGACCATAGTATCTGCCGCACACTCAAAAATGATCTCAAAGTCAAGCCTTACAAGATCCAGAAGGGGCGTGATCTCACACCAAAGCGCAAAGCAGCCACAAGTCAGACTTGAGAGAGCGAAGGGCGAAAGTGGTAAATTTCCGAATATTGTGTATTCTGACGAGAACATTTCTCGGATTGAGCAACTCGTAAACTCCCAAAACGATAGGGTTTATTTGACCGACCGTCATCGATTGGCCACCAGGAGACAGCTCCCGTCACAGGTAATGGTTTTCGCAGATGGCCGCCCTTCAATGGTTTTCATCGAGCCTGGCGTCAAGGTAAAAGCGAAATATTATCGGGAAAGTATTCTGGAGGTTGATTTGAAGCCGTGGGTAGACAAACATTTCGGTGGCAGACCATGGACGTTTCAACAGGACTCTGCACAGTCTCAGAAAACTCGAGTGAACCAAGAATGGCTAAAAAACAATCCGATTATTGTCTGAATAAAGGCGCTGAATAAAGCCATTGTTCGCAAGTGCGCCAAAATGCCTGCAAGTCATATTCGGGCAGCTTTCGAGGCAGAAGGTGGTCATATCGAGCAAAAGTAAATTTCCACCCATTTTTTACTTTGAATTGAATAAAAGTAATTTTCTAAACTAAATGTATTACCTTTTTAATTGGTTGCACTTCGAGTGCCGGACCCTGTAAATCAAAACTTCACTGCAAAATTATTCGGTTAATCGATAAATTTATTGAGTCAGAGTTCAGAAATCGTTTTTGTATTATTTATCTTTCCGAAGGTAAAATACTTTTGACTAAAAATCATGCATGTAACTCGGCTTACTCTCTATTCAGTATTTGGTGGATTCGTTAAAAGCAGAGATAAATTAAAATCTGCCTCCACAACCGGTGTGAATGACTTAAGTCTTTCAGAGCTTTCTTCCTTGAATTAGGAATGCGTATTTTATATTTGTAGACAGTTTCTTCGCGATAATCTATACTAATATTATAAAGAGGAAAACTTTGTTTGTTTGTTTGTTTGTTTGTAACGAATAGGCTCAAAAACTACTGGACCGATTTTAAAAATTCTTTCACCATTCGAAAACTACACTACCCAGGAGTAACATGGATTACATTTTATTTTGGAAAAAAATAGGGTTCCGTAAGATATTTGGATTTTTCGGACACAAACTGAAAAAAATCTTATATATAAAACAAAGTCAACTTTTTGTGTGTGTTCGCTAACCGGCCGTTTCTGCACCGAATTAAACCAAACTTACACACATTGTTAAGAAGGTATTGAAGATGGTTTGCGTATAGTTTGGATACCTATTGGTGGATAGGGCTCGAGATATAGGTCAAAACGTGGACCCGGGTAACCCTCGGATGTGTATGTACAATATGGGTATCAAATTGAAGCTGTTGGTGAATGCTTTAGTACAGAGTATTTTTCATGCCGCTCCGTGACTGGGGTCTCGAGATATAGGTCAAAACGTGGACCCGGGTAACCTTTGGTTGTGTATGTACAATATGGGTATCAAATGAAAGCTGTTGATAAGTGCTTTAATACGGGGTAATTTCCATACCTATTGTTGACTAGGGTCTGGAAATATATGCCAAAACGTGGACCCGCCGTGTCTTTGCACCGAATTAAACCAAACTTACACACATTGTTAAGGAGGTGTTGAAGATGGTTTCCGTATAGTTTGGATACCTATTGGTAGATAGGGTCTCGAGATATAGGTCAAAACGTGGACCCGGGTAACCTTCGGATGTGTATGTACAATATGGGTATCAAATGGAAGCTGTTGGTGAATGCTTTAGTTCAGAGTATTTCCATCCGCTAAGTGACTAGGGTCTCGAGATAGAGACCAAAACGTGCACCCTAGAATGTGTTTGTACAATATGGGTATCAAATGAAAGCTGTTGATAAGTGCTTTAATACGGGGTAATTTTCATACCTATTGATGACTAGGGTCTCGAAATATATGTCAAAACGTGTCTTTGCACCGAATTAAACCAAACTTATGCACATTGTTAAGTAAGTATTGAAAATGGGTTTCGTAAAGTTTGGTTGTAATTCGGAGCAGTGGCAACGGGTACAGCGTTCTTTTGAGCCAGCCATAATGTCGCTTACTATTTTAACGCTTGGGGCGGAACTGAACTGTCAAATTGACAGTGTGAGTTACAATGTGTCAATATTTCTTTCTGATTTGGATGCCATAAGGAAAAAACGTAAGTGCAACATGTAAAAATTGTTTGTGAATTTTTTTGGAGTGGATTTTGGAGCAGTGAATAATTTCTTACGAAATTTGAGAATTTAATGTGAAATCCGAATGAAATTATGTGTTCATGGAAAAAACAATTTTTTTCGTTTTTTTTTTTTGAAAAATATAAATGGCTAATGGTTTAAAAAGCTCCAATGCTTAATAAAACATATAAATTGAAACGAAAAATTCATGGATGATCAGGAAAAAAGACGATTGTTTATTCATATGCGTTGATTTGAAATTTAAAAACAATCTTCTTTTTTCCTGATTTTCAATTTATATTTTATATTTACTCAAAAACAAATAGAAAAACAAATATTGTTTATGCCAAAGCGCTTGAATAAAGAATAAAGAAATAAATAATATGAAAACCATATATTTTCTGTTCTAAACCATATCTATTCTATTTTAGTATGCCCAGCGAAGGGGGCGGGTTTGCTAGTATAAACTATATTTTGATCGATAATTTGGGAGAATATTTTGTTATTTACTTCAATAGTACCATGAATTGAGCTTATGTGGGGGACTTTTCATTTATTTATGAACTCATATATTATATATCATAAGCTACCATTCAGTTCTTTATTATACCAGAAAATACAGTATATATGTACAGAATAGTCGCAA
The DNA here is from genome assembly GCA_037575425.1 of Anastrepha fraterculus. NCBI lineage: Eukaryota > Metazoa > Arthropoda > Insecta > Diptera > Tephritidae > Anastrepha > Anastrepha fraterculus. The sequence continues at coordinate 2,907 of JAYXIM010051141.1, forward strand.
ATGTTATTATCATATCATGAAAATAACTTTGGGACTTTTCTAAGTATTTACAAACATTTCCAGTTTGGCGAGTTAACATAATGTTTAAAGTATTTTTTCTAAATTCACTAATATCTCGAAGTTGCTTATTGCAAAGATATTAAAAATACTTTACTTTGGTTTGCATCATAATTTTTGGTAGTGAACTGAGGGTTAACCGTGGCACCGTGAACCATACCCAAAAATACCTTGGAAGTGATGAAATTCTTCTGGTAAGTACTGTCAGCGTAATTTTGTAATTTCAATTGTTTTTTTATAAAAACATAGTTCATACTACAACAAGAATCATACAAAACAAAGTTTCGAACTTTGCAAAAAATTTGTAAAAATGCGGGAAATTTTCATGAAAATTTCGAGCTTTTTACTAAGAATTTTTAGAAAAATTTCGGGAATGCTGTTTAATAGGTCATTGAACATTAGTATAAAGAGCAAGTTTCAAGTGGTTCAAAAATTGCGTTCATTTTTCACAATTTTTTCTGTGATGGTGTAGGGTGTTTTCTTCCATATAAAAAACTGTGGAGTAGGCGTTGGATGGAGAAAATGCACAAGACCGCGTTCGAAATGTGATTTTTAATCTACTTGAAACTTGAAAATTCATTGATCTTTAAATTATCTTTTTTGAGTAAAAAGATAAAATTTTTATTAAAATTTGTGGAATTTTTGCAAATTTTATACAAAGTTCGAAACATTGCTTATATGGATTTTGTTGTAGCATGAAACATGTTTTTATAAAAGAATAATTGCAATTACAAAATATATAAATAAATAAATAGTCAACCGTACAAATAGTACACCCTTGTTCGGCCGAACACCTCCTCCTATTTGTGGTGTGCGTCTTGATTCTACAAATGGAGGGACCTACAGTTTCAAGCCGACTACAAACGGCAAATATTTTTTTATGAGGAGCTTTTTCATGGCAGAAATACACTCGAAGGTTTGCCATTGCCTGCTGAAGGGCGACTGCTATTAGAAAAAAAGTTTTCTGCATATTGGTGTTTCACCCAGGTTCGAACCTACGTTATCTCTGAATTCTGAGTGGTAATCGCGCACCAACCCATTTGCCTATGGTGGCCGCAATTTTCAATATGTGGTGTACGCTTCATTTTCTCACTGAACGCAATTCTTATTGAGTAAAATTGGAATCGAAATATGCAATTTGACAAACACTTCCAAAATCTTAACTTGCGGTTAAAAATGGGGGTTTCCACATTCGCCTCCTTATAAGCTAAGTTATGTTGATTATCAATCTATCAAGGGGACAGATACCTGTAAAATTTCGATTTTTGTTTTTTTTGTTTTTATGAAATGTTAATATAATCCTTTAAGAATATGCCAAAAAATTATTAGAACGTAAATTTAAGTATTTCTTATATTATAGATCGTCAACCGTGACGACTCTATTCTTTGCGTTCGAGCGCTGGGAGAAGTATAGTTACGTTGCCGACTTTAGACGCGTTTTTCTCAAAACTATATAATTCGAATTGGCTTACACTATAACTCGAAAAGTTATTGACCGATCTCCCTGAAATTTTGCACACTTTTTTATGATATTACTTTCTATGTGAATTTAAAGTTTTCTAAAATTGTTCGCAAACAATTTTTTTCGAAGCAAACATAGTAGGAAAATTTGCCCCAAAATTCATTTTTTCTTAAGCATTTTATTTCACGATTTTTTTCCATTGTTGTTTAATTCATATAGAAATTATGATATTTATAAACAAAAAAAAATTTGTTTTTTTGTATTCAGGCCACTGACGCCACTGCTACAATGCCCGCCAATTGAGTAGCCCCTCTGCGACCTTCCTGGAAGAATTGAGTGTACATCCGCCATTTTAAATGATTAAAATAAAAAAAAAAAATGTATATCATTTTAATGTATAAATAAACTGTATGCCAATTTTGAAAAAAATATATTGGTTTCTTCATTTTAAATAATTTTAATGAAAATCAGGGAAAATATGGCTGAAAATATAGCCCCCTTAAAACAAGATCTAGGCTAACTGCCATGATGTATCTTTTATTACAGTGGTAGTGCTAGCATTTTTGAATTGTTTAGCAAACATTTTATTTTAAAAATTAAACATTTTTGCATCGATTCGGGAGTAGGAAAGATTCTCTATAAAATAATCCACAGATTCCTCAGGTTTTTGTAATAGTAGTGTAATAAGTTATAGTCTTGTAAATATCTTAGTTCTTGTTTTACTTGACAGTAACTCCAAAAAGAAATAACGTTACTTCCCAGGTATTTCTACATAATTTTTCTTGGTAGCACTGTACTATTGATTTTTGTCACGCTTTTTAAAAACGGTTACTCAGATTTTAATATGTAAAACTGGATTCATTCAAAAACACAGAAAGTTTGAGTAAAGGAGTTAAAGGATTGTGTTATGGACCTCTCAACTATTTACTTAAACATCACTTCTGAGCTCTGAAACCCTTATCCACTTCAATGATATTTAATAACGAATTATGATACGCCGCGAATGTAATAATTCAACTCTACACATCCTATTAGTGTGCCCAAACGATGATCCTAAATACTAACTAAAACGAATTTTCCACCGTTATGTTGTTGTATGTTGGTGCTACAATATGAGTACTATTTGAAATCGAAAAAAAATATTGTTAACCAGCTTCGCTAATAAGTCAACCAAAAATTGCGTATAATAAGCGCTGTCAAATATGCGCAACACCATCGCCATATGTTTCATGTACGGATTCAGTGAGAAAGAACAGTTTTAATTTTAATATTCGACATTTATGGTCACGTGGCCGGGAGGAAAATTTGATATTTGCTCTTGTTGGCAACATTTTTTTTTCACTATATATGTACATACGCATGCGCACATTTGGTTTTGCGGTAAAAATGTTAAACAATTAATTTACGTATATAAATAGACGGCAGCACGTAATGAATACAAATGCGCGAAATCGCTGCAAGAATGCAGGCAAATATACGCGAATGGGAATGTTTGTTTATTTGTAGGAACCAGAAAAATGCCGGGAAAACGAGGCGCCAAACCGCGTGCACATTATGTTTAATTAGCACAAAGCAGGTGTTGAAAACGCACATAGAAACATACTTACACAAGTGCATACAATGTAATAATGCATACAATTAGCAGAAATGAACCACATGCGTGGCCAGCATTTATTACATTTCGTATTATTAAATTTTCCACTAGCATAGAGCGTTGTGTGGGAGAGACGTTTGCGCGCGTCTGCCGTTTTCACATTTTGTGGATTTTACGCCAAATTCTCTACCTTTTATGTTTTTCGCCTCTTCAATGTTTATTTACTGTTTGCTATTTTTTGGTTTCGAAACTTTTTAACAACCTATTGAGATTTATGTTTGTGGTCTACAAATAAACATCACTCATACGCCCTGTCCTTACTTACTTGACGTTATTGTCGCTACCCAGAACTTGAAGTGTGGCTTAATTATCGTATGCCTCACTTCAACTTTGTTGAAGGTAATAAAATTTAAATTAAATTAGAAAGTCATTACAGCGCTATTAATATTTTGTTGCAGAGCAGCAATGGTGGTTCAATGTAGTTGTACGAGTTATAAGTTATGGCAGCACATCTGAACTAAAATTATGTGTGGAAAGTAATATATTAGTGTTTACTCAGTAGTCGAAAATGCTCCATTGTAAGTAGTTGTTTTTATTCTTCTATCTTGTTTATCTTTATCTTTATCTTTATCTTTATCTTTATCTTTATCTTTATCTTTATCTTTATCTTTATCTTTATCTTTATCTTTATCTTTATCTTTATCTTTATCTTTATATTTTTCCTTAATTATCCGATCTCTCCCTCCAAAAGTTGTTTAAACTAATTAAAAGTAAGAAGAAATATTTTTAGCTGACTGCATATTCTCTGAGCTAAATCAACTTTCCTCCGCATACTTTGTTTCATGTTTGAATGATGTGAAAGTCATAAATAAGTTTTCCATAAATTTCCAGCTGACCCTCTCGGCGAACTCAAATTATTTTCTCTTGATGAACTACTACCACACATTGTATGGAACTAAAAAGTGTTGGTAAAACTTATGTTGTTAAAGATTTTCCTCATAAGTGCACTTCATAATAATCTACAAGCATAGAAGTACGAGTAAGCAAGCAGGTACGTCCATGGCATACATGTATGAAAATACACTTGAGTGTTTTTGTTTGTATGCGGTGAAAGTTGTCTTATTTATATTACAAGGAAACTACAGTCAGCACCAGCTGCTTCCTGCAGCATAGTTACATTTCATCAAACTAACATACGCACACATACTTGCGCACTTATTTGATTACACGTTTATGTATATTTGCACACATATAAAGTCACTTATACTTTCAGTCGTAGGATGAAACAAAATAGGAGTATATCTGAAGAAGGGATGTAAGATAAAGGAACGTACCGGATTCTAACTACAAGTGTACTCAAATATACACACATGAGAAAAAAGAAATACCAAATTCAATTAAAGTTTAATAAAATAAAGGAAACGTGTAAAGTGAGGTGGATGTGCCAGGTTTGTCGGAGAGCATGAGAAAGCATCTTTGCTTCTATAACTAAGATAATATTTATTTATTCATGTAAAAATGAAGTGCTAAACTTCGTGTATATTTTTCCTAACTTAGATGAAGCCCATTTTTGGGCAGTAGTAGTTAGTGGCTCTGACAATAATTAGACATTTTGGTGCATTCATTCTTGAAGATCGTACTGTGAATAGTTGGTGAAGCCAGCTTTGAAGAAATGTAATCAGAGTAATTGAGTTTCAAGAAACTAGGTATGTGGACCCAGCGTATTCCTAAAATAGAAAAAAATCATAAGAGCATTTTTGCTCTTGAAAATAATAGATATGAATAGATATGATATGCAGACTTCATTTTATTACTTATAGGCATAATAAAGAAGACACTTGAAGTGGTGTTTTTGAAAAGCAAAATTTTTCTTAAAGGACTTAAAGATGGTACTGTATAAAGCTTTTTTATGAAAACGAAAAAATGAAAAGTTTTCCAAAAACGGAGGAGCAATCCACAACTTCTCGAGTGATGCCAAAAACTAAAGATAAAGATAAAATAGTTCTTGTAGAATGTAGAGGCTTCCAATTAGTAAGAATACACCTTAAGTATTATGAGAAAATGAAAACGAAAGGAACATAGAGTAAAGGCAATGAAAATTTTATTAATATCACAAAAGTTGCATATTTTAGTTTTGAACGAACAATTTGCATGTGGGGAAACGCCTAAAAATGCTTACATAAAATAAGAGTTAGAAATGATATAATTAATATAATTAGCAAAAACCAGCTTTGGATCGAAAGTAACACTATTACACTATTAACTGATCTCGGAAGACAATTGGTGATAAAATAAGACGTCTGAAAGCAAAAGAAACTTGGTGGAAGTATCGTGATAGTATTTCGTTATATTCAATCACAAACGACAATTACTTATTTATTTAACAATCAAAAAAATATTGCATTTTTAACGGACTAAAAATCATTTGAAAAACTATTTACTAATTCCTTTAAAACTACATTGAAGCTGTATTTAGTATAATAGAAATCAGTAAAAGAGCTTGAAAGCAGATTAAACTCTTTTAACCTGTTAAGCGATTAGTTTTTCTTGGACAGCTCGATTTACTGTGCTGAATTAATTTCAAGCGAAGACTGTTGATGCAAAACCGGTTTTCAGCCAAATATTGGATTCACCGTGCGCGTTGGCTGAACGATTATGATAAAGATTATCAGGAAACTCAGTGTTCATGCTTACTTTATAATGTCAAAATAACAGGGAAATTTTCGATTTTTGCTTAACTTTAAATTTCAAAGCAAATGCAATTTCCTTTTTCGGCATGACGCACATATACGACCTTAACTAAAAAATGAACTTTTGAAATTGACGCATATATGTATACGACATAATTACTTAACAGGTTAATGCTCTATAAAAGTCGTTTGGCTATTGAAAAGCATAACTTGTAAACTTTAGTAAATATGTTAAATATCCTGGTCTATTCACAGAAATATTTATATATATATATATATATATAATTGGCGCGTACACCCTTTTTGGGTGTTTGGCCGACCTCCTCCTCCTATTTGTGGTGTGCGTCTTGATGTTGTTCCACAAACAGAAATATTTATACATACCCTTAATATTTACTTTAGCGAAAATGATGCTAATTCCAGCGGCTAATACCAATGTTAAAAGTATATGTACTTCTCGCTTTAGAGCCTAATTTTCTTTTTTTTAAAAAGAGAATTGTTTTAAAATTTTATTACCACCTAAGTTTTCTAATATGCCAAATTTGTGTTCATGTGCTTATTTGATTCTCAATGTGCTTACGTTTAAGAAAGAAAATTGAACAGATTCATTGTATTAGTGGCCAAAGTGATGGACTTTCAAATCGTCTTCCCCCAAAATTGTCGTTATTTTTTATTTTACATGATTACACATTATATGAACCTGATTTTGTATTTTCAGATTAATTTCCATTTTATTTTGTAGCTCTTTCCTAAAAATAAAGGTCGGAATTACTTAGAGATTTGCCACTGCCCGTCGAGAAAATCACCATAAACAAGTTTTTTATCACTTATACAAAGATTTAATATTTATTTTATGAACGGGCAGTGGAAAAAATTCACAAATTTTCATAGAGAACCAAATACACTTAGCCCAGTCCAGTACAATTTTAGGTTTACTGAAAGAACAAGTTCAGAAACAAATAAGTTGTCAAGACTTGCCAATAAGTTCTAGTGTTATTGTTATTCACCCCCCGGTGTATGAAATTAGAAAACATATTTTAAGTCTTATAAGGATATTTGGAGCATATGCATATTTAGAATTGAAGTAACATATTATATATGTTTTTTTGGGTTGCCCTGGTGATTAGAAATAATTTAACGAATATTCTCCTACTTAATCCGAGTTTAAAATTAAATCTCAAAAAGGCAACTAATTAAAATTAATATTCTCTAATAAAACTCTAATAATAAAGTGATAATTTTATAACTCATTAAGAGGCAAGATATTAAGCAGCAACAATTCTCAATTGATTGGTTACTTTTAGCTGAGGGCTTAGTAAAAGTTTTGTTCGAAACTCATGTGAGATGGTGACTGAGTTTCATATGAATCAAGCTTATGAATGCCAATAAGTTTATTTCTGGGTTCAAAATTTAATATCTACTCAAATGTTTGAAAGCATTTTTTTATATTGCGAAAAATGCGTAACACCGGAAATAAATTTAAATATCAATCAGAATTTTGAGCCATACAAAAGTATATCTCAATTGCATGCGGTACAAAACTGCCCACCCAGATTTTTTCTAAAAATTCTGCTTTGAAAGATAGGTTAAAAAGGTCGCACAGAGAGAGACACACTTGGACGAGAAATTAAAGACGTTCTTTGCGACACCATTGCAGAGGAAATAAGGAGAAAAAAACGAATAGGGCAGAATAAAGGGAGGAGGGATTTGTAGATAACGACCGAACGATGACTGAGTTATGGTTGTGTTAATTGCTTTATGCGCTGCTGATGAGCTTCATCGGGTTGTTAATATCAAGACCTGCTCTATCAGTAGGCGAATCAAAGAAATAAAAGCCTAAATGCCAAAATCTTAGGTTTGCGAGGGTAAGGCAGCTAAGGAGAACGCGCTTAGATGATTCCATATCATGCATACTTTTCAGATAGTGTGCTGTATCCGGCTTCATGAAATTCGAGAGCTGAGATTGTGTTAATCCTGGAATATCCCTCGAGTGCCTCCGATCTGTACGTGACCAGAATAATTTTGCCGCCTTAAAAGTTTAGGTACCTACCCAGCGATTCGGATACGATCGAAAGTGAAGTCAGGTATTACCTGACCAGTTTCGAGTGCATTATCATCAAGCTCAGAACCCTGGGTGTCGGAGTAGATACTTAAGGGGTTAGGGGTAGTCAGAGGCCCGAAAAAATGATGATTTTCACGAATTTTTTTTTGCTACTTAATTAATTTATTTAACAAAAATAAAAACATAGCATAAAAACATCATGTTTTAACTTGACTTCACCAAAATTTCAAAAAAAAAAATTAATAATTGCAAAAGTTATCGCTGTTTGTGTGAAGCCCGTTTCTCCAGAAGTCCCTTGCGGTGAACATCACAAGTCCTTGCAGATTCATCTAAAACCAATCGGACAAGAAAAATTAGTTTTATTAATAGATAATCTTGTGCCTGATCGAAGCTTTTTTTTTTCAAAATGAACAAAATGGCGGCCTCAGAAATTTTTTTCCAGCTTTTAGAAAAAAAATCCAACAGTTAATTGTTAAAAAAAATCGAAATTTTTGAAAAAAAAAATCCTTCGATCAGGCACAAGTTTTTTATGTTTTTCAAAAGCTGTATAAATTTTATTGAAATCTACGTAGCGGTTTTTAAGTTACAGTGTTCACCAGTTTGAAGAACATAGTTTTGAGAAAAACGCATTTAAAGTTTTGCTATCGGCTCCGGAGCGGCCGAGCGCCCTTTGTTAATTGTTGAATAACTTGAAAAGTATTTGTCGGATTCACTTCAAATTTTTACACAATATTTTTAAAGCATTATACTTTAAGAAAATGCAAACAAAAAATCGATTTTTTGAAAATTCTGACTACCCCTAACCCCTTAATACCCGTACTTACTTCCGTCACAGTTATTATACAAGTGAGCTGCCAATCAGTTGCTTCTGTGATTTTTGCAGTGACCCGGTTATCTGAGCGTGGGTCTGATCGGGAGCTTTCTGGTTAAACATGTTGAAATTGTGATGAATATTTGTTGCATATTTTAAATTTCATTAAAAGTTTTAAGCTATGAATTATAAGGTTCTTGTTATAGTATGAACTATATTTTTATAATAAAATGAAAGAATTAAATAAAATGAAAAAGTAACCAAAATCTTGCAATGTGTCGCACTGCTTCTATTTCGACCGCCACCATTAGGCAAATATCGGCCGCCGTTGCTTAATGGCTATGAACGCGACTGCCATACGGTAGAACCCGGTCTCAAAACTTTGGGCTTGAAACAAGAAATGTTAGAACTTTTTGTTTTAATAGCAGTCACCCCGCGGCAGGCAATGCCAAACCTCCGAGTGCAGAAAAAGATGCGTTGTGAAGTTTTATAAATAAGACAACGTTTGCTAATAAAGTTCTGGTTTTAATTAAAAAGTTATTAGAGGTTGTTTAAGGCAGATGTGCGAAAAAAGAGAAGGAGCTACCAGCATGACAAATACATTTTAAATTAGCTTTTACTAAATAGCACCTTAAACTTTGCTGAATGCATTAAACCTGAAATTTATTTATAAGCATAAAAAATGCTTTGTATCTACTCGAGTTCAGAAAACTTTGCCATCTCCCATGATAAATCCACTTATACTCCAAAAGCCCCAAAAGTGGTCTTAACTACATTTCTTCTCTGCTGTTTGCAAAACTTATTTGTACTCTGAACTTCTTATTGTCATTCTACGCCTTATTGCGCTTAGTTTTACTTTCTATTGTAATTTAATTGATTTCGGGTCAGCAGCTGATCCCGCACATATATACATGAGCGTTAGGCAACTGGCCAACACGTGGCAAATATTATATGAGTAGGTGTGCAGAAAAAGGGTCCTCTCAGCATCTGCTCACATATCCATAGTTAGAGTTGGAGTTGAGGTTGATGTTGAGCTTGGGACTTTGCACTTTGAGTGCCATGCCAACAAAAGTTCAGAGCTGCGAGTATTTGCAGTGTTTGCTTTCGTTTGCTTTTCTTCAACTTCTACATTTTCTTTTCGTTCAATTCAAATCAAATAAAGTTTAACGTAGAGCATTTGTCGTGCCATCGTTGCTTTACTTTTCGATTTTTTAAATTTCTTTTCGATTGCTGCTGTGAAATTCTGCTTCTCATCTTTGTTCCCAGATTGTTTTTTCCCACTTAACTTTGTAAGTTACTGAGCGAAAATGTCCGGCACTGCGTTCAAGTATGCAGTTAACATGCTGGTGTGAGTAGTCGCCCAACCAGCGGGTGGGTTTACTGGCCAGAAACCTTGTTCAACTTGGTAGCCACTCAACCGTTCTCCAACTCCAGTGTCAGCATCAGCAGCTATTCAATGAATCTAGTGATGCGTTCAACACTGGACTCACCGGCATTTGCTTGCATGCTGTTGTCCCAAGCCACTCATAATTCTTACAGGGCCACAGCATGTTTGTCTTTCGATTCCTGTATTGCCAATGCCATTTCCCGTTTCACATTTTCGATTTCTAATTTTATACTTTTTGTGCATATTTGGTCTTGTTTTTCACGGTGATCTCGATTTGGTTGAATCGGTTGACTTTGTGCAGGTTTTTTTATCTTTCAGGTTTTCATATATTTCGCTTGAATTTTTCTTCAATTTCTCTATGAAAATCCATTTCTGTTTTTTATTTGCTGTATTTTACTTTTTCTAATGCTTTTTGAAGTTTGTGTGGGGAAACTTTCGTTTCTTTGCAGCCAATGACTTGGAAAAATTTTCAACGCAAAGACAAGAAAAATGTTCAACTTGAACGCATTCATAAAAAGAGGGAAGCAGTAACGGCTGCAGTACCGGAAATTCGGTGACAGTAGTAAAAAGTTTGAAAAAAAAAATAAAAAAAAAAAATGTATATATGTACGCATATCTGTATATTTCGCTGAAGTACAAGTGTGTGCATGCAAAACCAATGAAAAAGTCGTATAATAAATTTTATTAAAATGCAATGAAAATAGGAGAATTGTTAGTAGTTTCAGAATGAATGGGTAAATATTTGTGAAAATGGTTTTTGAATGCTGATGAAATGGTTATGAGTTTTTGTGCATTTAAAGAACAGTCGAAGGAGTGGTAAACAAATATGCGTTTGACTTGGGTCGAAATTTGAAGCTGAAAAAGTGTCTTAGATTTGATATGTATTAGAATTGCTCATGCGGCTTCTGAACTTCTTCTTCTTCTTTTGAGCTGTAATAGCTTAAGTGACTTAGTAGGAGTTCAACAAAGCGCTGCAGTCATTCCTTCTCTTACATATTAACCGACACCAGTTAGAAGAAACTTTATAAATACAAGATAAAGTCTAAAATAAACAAGACTGATTTAAAATAGAAACGACTGTTTTGCACGACCTAAAAGCTTTTCGAAAGAGTGTTTCTGGTCATTGATCGGAATGTACTTCAGGATGTCGGTACAAGCCTTTTGGATGGCCTCTACGGGTGGAAAACGTTTTCCTTTCATGGCCAAATGCAATTTTCCGAATAGGTAGAAGTCACATCAGGCGAATACGGAGAGTGATTGATGGTTAAAATGTACATTAGATATTAGAAATAAAAAGTTCTGAGTGTTTTTCGATATATGACTTGAGTGAGCTGCACGGCGATTTAACGGTGAAATAAGGCGTCAAAGAAGTTGTTTTGACAGTGTTTTTGTTTGTTTAAAAAAACAAAAATAAATAATTGTCGCGTGTGCTTTTGTTATTTGTGTCGTGTGTCTTGATGTTGTTCCACAGATTCTACAGTTTAAAGCCGACTCCAAATGGAAAATGTTTTTTATGAGGAACTTTTTCATGGCAGACATATACCAGAAAATTTGCCGTTGCCTGCCAAAGTGTTGTTTACACTGTTAAAAATAAGATAAAGGCTTCTATCGTTTTTGCCTTCTTCAAATAGTCAATAGTTTTCGTGGGAAGCTTTCTCACGGCAGATATTTTCTTATAAAATGCGCGATCACAAGCTTGGAACAACGATATGATTCTTTTGGCTTAATTAAGTGATTTTGGCTGAGGTAAATTAAGAGGACCCGGTGGTCTCAAAAAAACAAAAAATCAATGAATAAAATCAATATTTCGAAAGTATAGTATCTTGAGAATATACTGTGAAATTTTCATGTAGAAATTCCCAATATTATAGCTGTTACAGCCCATTAACTAGATAGAGAGCGGCTGACGCGCTCCTGTACCTCAAACTTTAAACTCATTTATCTCTGTCTAAACGCCTTTTTCGGCCTGGTGTTGTCAACAAAAAAAAAAAACTATTCAACCGAATCGTCTGAAATCTTAAAATGTTGTTCACAACATCAATGGATATCGCCCGGACTAGAATCATATCATTATATCAATTATTTCGTATTTTTTTTATTAAAAAACCCGAGTTTTAGAGTTTCAAATTCAAAACCGCCCCATGCTAGGCGCCACATAGCTACAATCATACTGCTTAATAATTTTTTTGATTTTTGTGTTTCTGATAAATAGAAGACCAAAATGGACGATACCGTCGAGGTCCAACTTCAGCGCAATTTTTAAATTAGTAAAATTAAAAAAAAATTATTTTTGTATGTAAAAGAAGTTAAATAAAAAGCCTAAACAAATTAAATATCGCTTTTCATTTTTTTACTGTAAAAAAAAATTCCTGAAAATATCATAAATTTCGAACTCTAGACCACCGGAATCCATTAAGCGCCAGTTCTTTCTTTCTCACCCTAACCGACACCAAGTAAAGCTAAGTACTTCTCCACCTGATGTTTCCAACGTAAAGGAGCTCTTCGCATCGAATACTTTCAGAGCTGGGGAGTTTGTATCCAATTGAATGCCATAGCTTATGCAGCAGCAATGGATATGCACCCATAAAGGTTATGTAGCTCATTCCATCGCCTAGGATACTTGCTGTCCACCAAGGTCCACGAATTTTCCACAGAATTTTTCTCTCAAACACTCCAAGGGAGACCTTATCGTCTAAGGTTATGCGCCATATGATAGGACGGGCATGATGAGCGCCTTATAAAGTGTTTGTTGGCGGAGAAAGGACTTTATTAAGTTGAGGACTTGTTCGTGAGAGTGATTCTATGTTGAATTTCAAGGCAGACATTATTATCAGTGTTAATGCTGATTCCTAAATAAACGAAATATATTACAACCTTGAAATTATATTTGTTAACAGTGATGCAGATGCTGATGCGTGAGTGCACGGACTGCTTGTTTGTTGACAAGGAGTTCTTTGTCTTGTTCTTTTACAATGGAAACCATGTTTCATAATATTCATATTAATGCCACTGATGATAAAACTAGCGGCGTACTAGCTTTTCTAAAGTGGCGATCAAAAAAATCCAGTGACCCATGTATTACTAGCTTCCACAACTTTAGCATAGCATTGGTCCTACTTTTTGTTTCTACTGAGAGAGAGTGGATGCACCTTTCTCTATTCAGCAGCATTTCAGCGCTCCGTTTGTGGTTAGATAAAGTAACTATCTTGTAACCTACTTGCAAACTATGCAAATATTTTTGCCGTTGAGTTTCGAGGCCTATTATTAGCTTTACTTATAGTCAAATAGTGAGGAATAAAAATGTATCATATGCACTAGTTTATCAATTTTCAAAGACACAAGGAATAGTCACTTGGTGAAGATCCCATTTGTAGAATACAACTGGTACTTTTCAGCCTCTCACTGTGAGAAAAAGTGCAGAACAGGCTGCAAAATTCGACTTTAAATTAACCAATATATATGAAGAAACATACGCCCGCGGCCGGTCACACTCTGCTTACGTACGACCACCGTTTTAAAGCGGCGAATCAGTCAAGATGTACATTCCGTACCGCGTCAATTCAAACTGTTCGCCACTCCTTGCTACTATGCCAACATTTTTTAGCAAAAGGTCCGGATTCTTCGAAAATCACTGTAAGTCATTCGACAAACGTCCCCACGGAAAATAATATTAAGCCAACATGCAGCGCCCTAAAGAATATCAACATTACATATCTAATTTAATGGCGACCATCATAGCCGACTCGATTGGTGCGGGACTATCTGGAACCCGCACGGGACAAAAGTCCGAATCTCTGTTTATGAAACACCAAATGATAGAAAACGTTGCTTTAATGGCAAATCTTCGAGTGCATTTCTGCCATGAAAAAACTCCTTATGAAACCATCTGCTGTTCGGAGAAGGTTAAAAACTGTAGGTGTGAAATCAAGACGCACACCTCAAATAGGAGGAGCAGGAACTCGGCAAAACCAAAAAAAAAAAAAAGGTGTAAGCTCCAATTATTTATTTGTTTATTTATTTAATTAATTACTAAGGAATACAATTATATTCTTACTAGCGCGATACTTATAAATAGGATCTATGTGTCGACAAGTCGATATCTTTCTCATTATTTTGTCCTCTTGAAGTTCGTGCAATGCAATTCATAGCATGATTGAATTTGTTTAATTGCACATGAATATGTAAAACAATGTAAAAGTTTTTCAGTACAATCAATTTCATATGTTAGTACATTTAATACAAAGGAACACGACGAAAGTGTCCTTCTACTATGTAGGGATGCTAAATTCAAGAGTTGATATCGAGAATCGTTGGAAGGTAATGGTTCTGAAAATTGATCAACAGTATTCAGTTCAGACTCCAAAATATGGTAAATATAATATATGCTATTTGATTTTCTTGAATAAACGACTTGAATGCATTTGGCTGTACTCAAATACACACACGCACACAATTATTCATATTACCACAAGTTTTTCATTCGGTAAGCTGTATCTTGAAAATTAATGTTATTAAAAATGTTATTCTAAGAAAGATACACACATTTATTGTTTATTTAAAGCTAATATAAACTTAACAAAAGTTTACTTCATAAATAAAATATTAACGAAAATCATACGATTCCTGAAGGCCATCCGAAAACAGTTCACAGGGCCTTGAAACGTGTCGAGTATAGCTGGCGTATGGCTCGAAGAAAACCACTCATCAGCAAAGTCAGTAGAAATAAGTGGATAGAGTTCGCAAAGGAGTATAAAAATAAACCACTTGATTTCTGGAGCAACGTAATTTTTAGCGACAAGACTAAGTTCAACATTTTTCGAGACCGAAAAAAACGCAATACCGAATTCGAAAAAAGCATGGTAGTGGGAATGTAGTGGTGCTGGGATGGAATAAGCATACGACCCATGATGTGCGTATGTGGATCATAAATCATGAGCCTCACATTCTTTTAACACCACCGCAGTCCCCAGACTCGAATCATATCGCACATTTTTGAGATGAACTCGGTAGGCGTGTCGCGAAAATTAACGTAAAAACCCAAACTAAAGGAGATACTCCAGCAGGAATGGTGAAATTTGAGTTCAAATATGACTAAAAAAAAAGTTAACCCAATGCCAAATAGACTTAAGGAAGTCATCAGGCAAAAAGGATTACCTGCTAAATATTAAAATTTCATTGAATTCATTTTTCATTAATAGAGTAAAGTTTTGTTAAGTTTATATTAGTTTTAACCCTAGAAAACTAAACCCCGCCTCTGAGGCGCAAAGATTTTTTGTTACGGAGATATATTAATCGTGTTGCCCGACTACATATTATTTGTAAATATTTCCTTTTTTTGCGACAGTAGCTATAATGTTAATGGCTTTTTCGTTTAGAGATGTGTACTTCTGACTCCCAAATAGAAAAATGGCTGGAAGCGAATGGAAGCGAAATAGAGGACAATTTAGAAAAGGATTTCGATTCAGACGATAGTCTAATTGATCCAAACTTTCAAATTGAATCTGAAGATGAAGTTGAAAATATAATTGTAGGCAATCAAGAATTGACTCCTGTTGCAGTCTCACCTATAGACGTACCACAAAGTAATGACCAACTAAATGACTCTTTAATGATTATAATCAAGCCTTCCGAAGCTATTGTAAAAGGTAAGAACAATTCCATTTGGTCGACTGAACCGTCTTCTACAAAACGAAGCTCAAGTAGAACTCCAGCGAAGAATATTGCTCATATTTTACCGGGATCAAAGAGAGAATTTAGGGATGTTACAAAGCCTTTAGATTGTTTTGAAAATTTTTTCACACCAAATATAATTGAAGGAATTCTTCTTTATACCAACGAAGACATTAAAGTTAAATCCAATAATTACAAAAAACAAACCACAACCACATCATTAACTAGAACAGAAGAACTTCGTGCTCTCCTTGGAATTTTGGTTTTAACTGGTGCGCTAAAGAACAACCATTTGCCAACTAAAGAGCTTTTTGATCCTTTGCTCTGCGGATCTAAAAATGTTGCTACAATGAGTATGGAACGTTTCAGATTTCTTATAAATTGCCTTCATTTCGATGATCGGAACACACGAGAAAATAGAAGAAAGACCGATAAATTTGCTCCCATTAGAAACATATGGGAGACTTTTATTCAGCAATGTAGAGATAACTTTAAATCGGGGTCATATGTGACAATAGACGAACAGCTACTAGCATTTAGACGTCGATCTCCATTCCGAATGTACATACCAAACGAACCAGCTACATACGGAATAAAAATTGTGTTAGTCTGCGATGTCAGAACTAAATATATGTTTGATGCTTCACCATATTTGGGAAAAAATTTTAATACAGTAGCTGGCGAACCGTTAGGTTCTTATTATTGCAAGCTTCTCACTAGAACTATACATGGAACAAATAGAAACATAACTGTAGACAATTGGTTTACTTCCATACCATTAGCAGAACAGCTATTAGCGGATCCTAACTTTAATTGGAACAATCAAAACTAACAAAAAAGAAATTCCAGATGAGTTCAAGCATAATACATCCCGTCGTATTGGAACATCCATGTTCGGTTTCCCTGATAAGTTAAGTCTTGTTAGCTATAAAGCAAAGCCTCATAAAACTGTTTTTTTAATATCAACTATGCACGACGAACCCACACTTAACTCACTATCAAAAAAACCTTTAATTATTGAATCCTATAATGCAACAAAAGGTGCTGTTGACACTTTTGATCAGATGTGTTATCATGCCAGCTGCAGCCACAAAACCAGGCGTTGGCCATTATGTATGTTTTACGGTATGATAAATATGGCTGTATTGAATAGTTATATTCTCTATGTTTCAAAATGTGACCAAAAACAAATAAAACCAATGAGCAGAAGGGATTTCATGAAGGATCTTAGTAAGGATTTGTGCTGTGACTGGCTCTCAATGGGACTTCAAGAAAGACCATCTATGCAAAAACGAGTTCGTGATGCAATAACCGACTCCATTCATAGCTCCGAAGAGCAGCAAGAAAACTCTGAACCACAAATAAAGAAAGGGAAAAAATCACTGTGCAATTACTGTCCATCAAGCAAGAAACGTATAAGTGTTTATTACTGTGCAAAATGCAATAGAACATACTGCCTGGAAAATAGATCCCCAAATTGCTATACATGTGATATAAGAAAAAAGGTCTGAATTAATTTTTATGTACAAAACAAAATGTTAATAATATATTTAAAATTCTTTATTTTTATGAAACTTAGTACAAATAGCTATAAGAAAAATATGAATTTTATGTTTTTGTTTTAAAGAAAAAAAATTATACAATACAATTTTTTCTAAATGATATCCTTGCAAAAAAAAATTTACGTGTTAATTTAGTAAGTACATAATTGGCTTATAAAAACAATTTGATGAAATATTTTTTTTATATTATAGTTAAATACTCCAACTCTCAAAAAATAAAATGTTTTTCAATACAAAAACTTAACAAAAATTAGAGAAGAATTTTGTTTTTTTAAAAAGTAGCCAAATAGGCGAGCTTTAGTTCTAAGCGTTTAAAAAAAAGGTTCAGTTTTCTAGGGTTAAACAAACAATGAGTTTGTGTATTTTCCTTAGAATAACACTTTTAATTTCATTAATTTTTTCTGAAGATACAGCTTATCGAGTGAAAAATGAATGGTTGTGTGAATAATTTGCCCGTGTGTGTATATACGATTTTTCTCACACCAAGAATAAACTCTGTCTAGGTCAGATTACAATAAAACTGAATCTTCCGCATTCAATATGGCGGAGTAAATTTTAAGATCGTCAGCGTACAGGAGAAATTTCGAACAGTGAAATATGAACTTAAATCATTAATAAAAATTATAAAGAGGAAAGGGCTGAGAATATTACCTTGAGGAACATCAGACGAAATATGGAACAGATGGAAAATTGTATTTTCAAGTTAAACTGAGTATGTGCCACCACATACATATCATGATAACTAAGTTGGAATGGAATCCGAAATACGTTAATTTGATTAGTAATATTTTATGACAGACCCCAACTAAAATCCTTTGAGAAGTCAGTGTATATAGCATATACTAGCTAGCTAGCCTTAGAGTTATATGTAGATCTTAGAGTTATAAATAGATCTTCCACTCATAAAACCATGATGATTCGGTCCTATAACTTTGGCAGCTAGTATTAATACATTAAACTCTAATTTTAATTATAATTAATAAAAAGAATGTTATAATAATAAAAAAACATGGTAAAGGGTGATTTTTTAAGAGCTATAGGAAAGTGTTTCAAAAAAACACTCGTAAAATTCAGAAAAATGCATGAAATTTTTATTTAAATCGATAGTCCAGTCCAATTGAACACAATTTTCGATAAAAAAGTGGATCTTCGGCCAATTTTTCAAGACCCCATTCACCAAGACCCGGTAGGTCGACGGTTTCAATTCTTGTACTAGCTGAATTTTGAAAGCCTTCACACCTAAATCCTTTCGGAAAATGTTCCACGTTGTTGAGTAACAGGTAACAGAGGCCCAATTGCTGCGAACGGCGACGAATCGATAATTGATGGTCATCATTAACACTGGCCGATACAGCTGTGATATTTTCTTCAGTTCACACTCTACGGAAGTGTGTTGGTGCTTTGATGTCCAATAATGTAAATTTGGATCTAAATTTAGTCACAATAGCTCGAATAGCCGCTTCAGTGGGTCGATTAAACTGACCATAAAATGGAAGAAGCGCGCGGTAAACTTTCTTAACAGAATACGCATTTTTATAATAAAATTAAATGATTTGCATGCGTTGTTCGTTTGTAAGACGATTCATGGTTAAATTATAGACCAAACTGAAGATGTTTGACAGTGAAAAAACACGACACGTGCGTCAGCTGTTTAAAAAGATAATAGCTAAAAAATCAACCGTTAGTATACTAATAATAATAATAGTGGTGATGTACAGTATAACACGGTTTCGGTATAGTACTTCAGTTTTCGGCTTCGCAAAGTTTGTTAACTTCAATTCGTTCCCGCTTGTCTAGCCTTTTTACTTCAGGAATATTTTGTGATGGTAGTTGTTGTCGTTGTTGCTAGTTCTTCTACCTTCATTGTTGCACAATCAGTGGCGATACAAAACTGTGAACTTAACATGCTGAACATCATTCAAATGCTCATTTCGATTGTTTATTGTGTCGAATGATTGCTACTTTTACGAGTATTCCAGCGCTATTGATCAGCCCGCACATATTCTCGCACACACATACATGTGCAGTTATGGCAGCGTTTGCACGGACCAGAACAAGTCATTTGCCCAATGTAGCAAACCAAACCTCGTTGCAAGCAATGAAGCGTTTCAGCAACGTTTTGTCAGAGGTAACTGTTTTGCAAGAATTGCAATGCTTATGTGCATGCATATATTGGTGGTGTTAGTGTGGTTTGTATATGTGTGTATGAACCAAACGTGACGGTTTCAAGTGGTAAGCGTTCTGTATACAATTACAATCAATGCTGGCATAGAGAGTGGCGCCTCAGCATTCAAAGCATTCCCAGTTGACCTATGAGCATAAAAGGCATCGACGTATAAACACACACACACACACGTAAGTAAAAACACATACTTACATCTCCTTATATAGCAGCTTGCTTATATCGTTTGCTCATCAACGAACGTATTCAGAGGCGGGCACACACACACACTCGCATGCAATCGTTGGAGCGCAACCAAAATGCAAAATGTTTGTGTGCAGTGAATTGCATTGCAATGTATTCGATTGGATTGCAATGGTTATGCAATTTGTTGCTTAAAACACAAAACACAACACTCACTTACCAGAATACCCTTCCACGTGCAACACTTTTCGTTTGGCACTATTTTCTACTACGCCATGAAATTTCATTGCTTGTAAAAGTAACTTTATGGCGCTTAAACCTTAGCTCGTCTTTGCCTGAGTGGCTGCATTCGCCACTTGTGTGTGCTTGTGTGAAGATTTGTGCTGGCATTTGTCGATGGCATCATTCAATGCCACACGCTATGCCAGTTAGGTGTCACTTGTGTCAAATTGCGAATAGTGAGAACAGCGAAAATTTGATTTTCTTCAACGCTAAGAAAAATTAGCATATAAATAACTTATCAACTGAAATGTATTAGTTTGACACTTTTACATATTCATATACACATACATACCGATTAATATAACAGCGTCAACGGAGGTGTAAATCGATCAAAAATACTCACACCTATTTGCTATTTATGAAGTTAAACCGCTCACTCAAAAACAAATTTTTACGTGCATACCTACTTTTATAATGAAGAAAACCATAAAACTTCAACTATTCGGGGACGAAAAATATCGTTATCTGGATCATTATTTGCCGTAGGCAAGTTGAGAGTGTAGGAGTATACATAAATTGACTATATGTAAAAAAATACTGATTGATAGGAGAATGAATGGTAGTGAGTTGTACATGACTTAGGCAGTGCTTGTTCCCACTAGCGTGCAGAACGTCGTCTATATAAAGTTTTAAAAAGACACTTCAATACCGGAGTGGAAAAAAATTAATAATGGTACTTGAGCATTAAGCAAATCTAGTTTTTTCGCTCGAATTGTGTTAACTAACTATTCGCATGTAAAGACTGTTTGGATAGCGCAATTTACTCAATTCGGCTAACGGTATAGCTCGTGTCGTAGTCGTCATCTATATATTTATCCCCCACTGGAGCATAGGGAGTGAGGTTTCTGCTATGGACGAATTCGTGTTAAGTTGCATGAATTTCGCACCTCCAAGTCCGATGTGCAGCCTACCGAAGCCGAGGGCTTTTTGGAGACACGTTTACCTTTGGATGATTTCCATTCTTGACGTTTTGATGCATGTTCAAATTAATTCTTATCCAAGTTGAGAAGATTTCCTGCACAAAGCGGCATCCTTTACTGACTAAACAAATATTGGTAGTAGACTTCACACAAGTCTGTGGGCGCTCACTAGCAGCTCCTACCATAAGTCTAGGCACGGATATGTAGCGACTAGCTATGCATAAAAACATGACTGGTTAACGCTCGCTATGACGCTAGGAGACTCATAGGCGCCCAGTATTAATAAGGAGTTTGGTGCAACCCTAACACCTCTCTGAGACTTTTCGCTTCTAGCCGTAGAATGCTGTTCGGGACTGTTTAACTCTTATTCACAGGCAACGATCATATCTAAAGGCCTCTCACTATCCAAAACTGTGACCCGTCCGGTTGCCTACAGCTCGGCATTCGGAAAATATCCCCAATTCCGCCATCCGAGTACTGACGTAAACTTCCCAATAATGGTAAAGCTCCTCAGCGAAGCTTATGAAATCATGATATTTACTGATTAGGGATGGTTCGAACTAAGTCCTCGTATGCTTCCAATGCCACGATTTCTGGAACTTTGAGAGAATTTACCTACATTTCAAAATTTTTCTAAATTATTACTAGTTAAATTTAACCACCAACATTCTTTCTTTTCAAAATGTTACTAGTTCGACTAGTTTCTATTTTTTTATCGCGGCAGACTAGCAAGTACAGCACTCATACACAATTAAGTCCATTGTACTGCACTCGGGTTCCTTTTTAATTTTCTTTAAATCTGTTCGACCTCCGAAGAAATCTGAGTAGGTCTTGTGGTACCAAGGAGCCAAGGTGATCGCTTCTTAACGTCAACCTGATTCGAGCGAAGGCCGGCAGATGCACAGTGGTCCGCCGTCTCATCCTCCTCTTCACTAGCTGGGTGTTCACTAGGGCGGGTCGATTTAAAAATCGCTCATTGCTCTGTGAAAATCGTATTCTAGGGATCAAAATAAGAAACTTTGCCGAAGGAACCATACCTCTAAAACGAATTCTGATGCCCCCCAATTTGGGTCGAACGAAAAATCCCACTTTGACCCATTTAGAGTGCTCCAATCGAGTCCAAATGTATGACCGACCCCCACTAACTTTGGACAGCCGATCCACCCATATCAGTGGCACACCCCCTGGAACTCCCCTGGGGGGTTCCCCATACAATCATTTCAAAATATCACCATTTTTGGCCTTTACATGAGAAAAGAAACTAAAAAGTTCGATATGCTGAAGGATGCAGTGTGTGCCGTTGCATCGTCCTGTTGGAACCACATGTTTTCCGATCCCAATTCATCAAGTTGCGGAAAAAAGAACTCGTTAATCATTGCTCTGTAGCGCTCACCAATCACAGTAACCGTTTGGCCCGCGACGTCCTCGAAGAAAAAAGGTCCGATGACTCCTCCAGCGAAAACAGCACACCATACAGTGACTTTGAGCGGGTGTAATGTATCTTCGTGGATAACACGCCGATTTTCAGTGCCCCAGAAGCGTAAATTTTGCTTATATACGTACCCGCTAAGATGGAAATGGGCTTCATCACTCATGATTATTATTGATGAAAAATCATCTTCCTCTTGGTGGTGATTAAGGATGGCTTGAGCGTATGTTAGACGCGATTGGCGGTCAGCAGCTAACAGCTGATGCACCGTCTGGACTTTGTACGGAAACATCTTCCAATCTTGTACCAAAATTCGCTGTAAAGACCGTCGACTGATACCCATTTGTGTGGCACGTCGTCTGGTCGATGTCGACGGCGCTTCCATGACATCCTCGGCTACAGCAGCAATATTCTCTGCAGAACGGCTACTCCGGGGTCTGCCACGCCTGGTAGCATCTCGCGTTGTGCCAGTCTCTTCGAGGCGAGCGGCTAAACGTCGCAGTGTTTCACCAGTAGGCGTTGGACGGCGAGGAAATCTGCGACGAAATTTACGTTGTGCCAAAGTCACCGACCGATTATTGGTCACATAAATAGTCAGCAATATTCCGCGTTCTGGAGCAGTGTAGCGTAACATTGTTTATTAACGTGTATTTCGCATGTGTTTACTACACAAATGTCAAAACAGAACTGACATTAGAGGCCAATCGCAAAATTTATAGCATTTTCTGATAGGAGGATTACTTTAGCGCCACCTGTTACATCACTTCATATTTATCTACTGTTTCTAGTATTATGCGCTTTATTATAGCTGAGTGGTTATTTTTTGGATTTACCTTATATTCGCAAAGACAAGAGTTTTGCTTTTCGAGAGTGGTTTTGGTCAATGATGCGTCAAAAGTGCCCGGTGTTTTTTAGCTGCAAGAGAACTATAACTGTGGTTTAACAGCTGATACTAAAACAGTTACATACTAAATGTTAAAAGAGAATTTCTGTAGTTAGTTGAATAGCAACGCCATTTTAAAAATATCATTGGTATACGTAGATATATGTTTTTTTACAATTAATATATTTTTCTAAGCAATTTTTGAATTTCTAAACAAAAGTGGCAGCACCACTTAAACTATTTTTTATTAAAACCGGTTTAAAAACCTTACTTCTAATACCCATATTTTTTTGATATATTTTTCTTAATATTTTCTGGATTTCTAAAAAAGTTGGCAGCGCCATTTTTTTATTAAAACTTGTTTAAATGCCTAATATTTACAGTTTACGATTCAAATGAAATTGTTTTTTTTTTTTTTGTAATTAAAAATGGTGTTGCCAGCTAATATTTTTTTAACTTTCTTTCGTTTTCTTTCGTTTCACGTCTATATTCAATATCCAAGTGAACTTAGACATGTAAAAATTAAAAATTCAGTGTCGTCCTTAAACGTTTTGAACTCTTTTGAACCATACAATATTTTAAAATAGACCCGCTAGGTGGGGCCAAAGTTGGGATATTTAAAAAACAACACACATTTATACTTTGATGATCTTCATATGTTAGGTGTAAGCTCTTCTCCAATTTACGGTGTGGATTGAAGGGTAAAACCTCAAACACGGCAATCTATACTTTTGTTCTCGTTCCACAAGCCGGGTAATTTTATGTGAAGATTTTAACGAGAGGCTACTATTATTGGATACAACTTTTTTATTTGATGTTCTAGATCCAAATTGAGAAATAAATCACATAACATCGCACTGTAGGTCAAGCCAGTCTGATGTCTAGAATCAGAGGATTAGTACTTAACATTGTTGGACATTGTGCACTACCACTAAATTGCAGGATTGCAGGGTAAAATAAGGGTTTCATTATGACTACAGCTCCAGTTTTTCAGTGTTTTAACTATCAGCTTAATGCACTAATTATTTAGTGCCCTGCTACTTGAGATAGACAAATTAAGATATATAAAAAAATAAATATTTTTAGCCATCCGATATTTTGACTTCAGTCTTAAGTCATCTTCAGGATTTTACGACTATGCCTGCTCAACTAAAAATAAAAAGAAATATGTATATGTAATCTAAAATGGCTTAATAGTTCTTCACAATTTTGTCCCTGAAGATCAATATACTTTTGCATACGTTTGAAACAATTTCCAAAGCAAGAGACACCAGTTCTTTGTTGTGACCGATTGATATGCTTCAATCTCTCGTTCCACTACATCACAGATCGATCATGCGGTATAAGTTCACAGGCCTGTTTGGCACAAAAATCGATTCTTGACGGCCTTTATGATAAGTATGATATCGATTGAACCCTAAAAACCAGGAAATCACGGTGGTTTGAGATGGTACTTTATCACCAAAAGTCAAACTGAGTTGATCGCCTTACAGTTGCTGGCTTAATACAGATGTATTATATGTTATAGTCATTCCATTTATTCCATTCCTTAGTTAAGAGTAAAGTTTCAAGTTCTTGTAAACAATTCAAATAGCTCTCGTATGATAAAATATTCTGAGTACTGTTATCGTTAAAACTGTTAATCTTTACTACATTAGTGTCACGTTTGACGTATTCAGATATATTTACGCTCAAGTAGCCATTTACCTAACATAAACACATACAGTAATAGCTTAAATACATTTCAATTCATGACCCACACAGAAAGATAAATAAAGGATTTCATAAAATTTATATACATATGTAAATAAAAAAGGCTTCGAATTCAGGAGGATTTCATTTTGACATAAATGTTTACTTGCTTACTTCACGGTCCATACCGTGTATGTGTATCTGGTACTTGTTTTTAAGCAAGTATATTTAAAAAAAAAAATAAGTTAAAAATTTTGAAATAAAAAAAATACCAGTCTAACGGTTAGACGCGATAGAAGTGAAACCTTGCGTAAAACAAACTGAGAGAGAATGAGACGAAAGCAGCATTAGGAGCGGGATAATTATAGGTTCATTATAATATTGCTATAAAGTTCATATTTTATTTTCTGCATTTTATTATAATTCATCCTCAATGTTTTCAATTTCAACAAATGATACGAGTGGCTTATGATAGCTAAAATATGATACAACTGCTTTGGTTTGGATTCAGTGCGATTGTTACACATTTTTAAATTGAATGTTGTATTGAGAAAGTCAATTAAAGGAACCGCTGTGTCCAATGCAAAATTTACGTTAAAATCGCCACTTAAAATCATTGGAACTTTATCGTAATCTTTTCTAAGTATCCGCGATACTTCTGGTGTATACTTTATTAAATTTTCGTGAATGAATTCCGTGATGCTATTTATTGATTGATTCAGTGATTTATAAATTGCCACAATTAAAGTGTTTTTCCATTGCTCAATCTGGTTTCGCATGCACATATTTCTCCCACTTTAGACAGCTGAACAGACAGTGATTCTAGTTGCTGTACATTCAAATTGCGGTAAATATTTAAAAATGAAAATATTTACGAATATAAAAATACGGACGCAATACAGCACACGCGGTTGCTATTATGAGCGTCGTAACGCGTATATTACACAGACGTACTAACATACACACAAACATTCGTAGGACGCTTGGTCTAAGCAAGTATTAGGTAGTGTAGTATAGGTATACATAATGCCTTCTCACTCACCGTGGCTCCGTAATACGCAGGCGCGCACACATACGTACTAGCATACATACAAACATACATACGTATGGCGCTTGAACTAAACACCAAAGCAAGTAATAGGCAGTGTAGTATACATACTACAATACTCACTATACTAGCGTGGCTCAGCAGTACGCAGCCACACACATATACATACGTATATCAACATAAAACGCTTCGTAGTGTCGCTTTTTCGTTTCATCGAGTCTCAAATCACTCCCAACGATTCTAAAGAAGTTTTCACTTCAAAAGATTATTTAGTTTCAACTTTTAACAAAATAAACTAAATATACATGTTTTGTTGAATTTCGAGTTTAAATTTAGTGCATTGTACTATAAAATATTTTTGAAGAAAATATTCCCAATGGATAACATTGAAGCTGGTACAATATCCGGTATAATAATTTTCCTCAAATTTGAATACAATTCACTTATTTTGAGAAAGAAGGCAAGATAAACCCCTTGAATGAGGCATTCTATATCATGGCAGACCCACTTTATTAAATGAATTTTGGTATTGCTTGAAGTCACAGTCTTCAAAGTATGGTCGTGACCTTCACTTTAAGTGAAATAAATTGCATACCGGTGTGAGGGGGAAATTGTTACAGCATCATCTATAAATCTAAATGTGAAGTAATTTTACATATTCGGCTTTATCTTTGAGGCTATTTTTCGGGATCAGGTGTATCAGGAATGCAACGCAGATAAAAATTAGGTCAACGGAAATGTCCAACTGAAATCATTATACTTGAGTTTCTCGTTCGTTTAGTTTTACCATTGCATATACTAGTATCAAGGCCAACGATATTCATGGATGTCGAAGGAATGGATTTTTTTTTGTTTCTTACGTCTAGTGCTGTTAAATTGGCTCAAGTAGTTGACTGACGGATAATGCATAAATAAAAAAGAGTAACATATAAATATTTGAAGATAATACAATACTATATATAGAGTGGGCCAAATAAGACCTACTAATGTTAAGCGGAAATAACTTTTTTATTTTTTGACATATTTATTTTTCTCTTTTTGTAGGTTATAATTGAATTGTTGGAAATTTGTCATGGAACCCTACCGCAAGACCACCAACACCAACTACAATACGCTATTCATTTTAATCAATTAGCCACACAAATTAATTTTTTAAATAATGTTTTGATGTCGGATGAAGCGCATTTCCATTTAAATGGTTATGCCAACAAATAAAACTGTAGATTGTGAGGCTCTAAAAATCCAAGGGCAACACACCTACATCAGTTGCACCCATCTAAATATACTGTTTGGTGCGGTGTTATGTCCACTACAGTTATCGGCCCACATTTCTTCGAAAATGAGGATGAAACGCCGGAATCGATTTCAGGAGCTTCTTACAGAACATTGATTGAAAACTTAGTGCGGCCAATGGCGGAGCAGTATCCTAATTTGTGGTTTCAACAAGCGCATACTGCTAGGCAAACTATGGACCTGCGGCGTGAAATTTTTGGCGAACGTCTGATTTCCAAAAATTCAGATTTCCCTTGGCCAGCTCGATCGCCAGATTTGACTGCGCCCGACTTCTTTTTATGGGGATATTTAAAAGACAAAGGGTATCTTAATAAACCATAATCAATGTGATTTTAAAACTATATTTTTAATATTCATTGTATCAAATCAATATGAAAATAAATCCAAAGAAGTTCTTAATATTTTAATAATAATTTAATGGGTATGTGTTGCTAAGATTTTAAGAAAAACATCTTCAATCTCAGTCATCGCGCAAAAATAGTATGTCTAGAATATATCCCATCACTTCATACCCTGTTTTGACCCAACTTTGGAAATTGTACTTGAAAATACTACTTTGATCAAAAGTTCGCGGAACAACTGTCAGGTGATGCTTTAAGTCAACTGATTATTTTTGTTAGGTTGCCACGTCTGTGATTAACATTCCTACCGAAATTGTATCGGAATTGCTTGACATTTGTAAAATATACGCCGTCTTGAAGAAATTTACATATTGCACCTCTGACCGTGTTTTTAGTAAATGATTCAGGTTTGCGTTGTGCTTCTGCAAAGTTTGTTCCAAATGGCCTAAATTTCATTCAAAAAATGGACACCAACGACGAGATTTCCAAGGCTGAATCTGATTCAACATTCGTCAAACGCATAATTACTGGAGACGATCAGTGGGTTTATGAGCACGACACGCAAACCAGCTACACCAAAAAACCATGTCGTGTTTAGTCGAAACAGAAAACGGTGCGAAGCGTTATGGGACGTTTAAGTGAATCAATTCGCCAAAAAAACCTTTTCTAGATTTTGCACCATGTCACACGCACCGTCACACCGACCATCAGTATACGTGAATTTTCGATCAAGAACGGAACGAATATCATCCAACAGTGAAGAGAGCGTTGCAGTTGATGTGGAGTACTTTGAAGATGATAATATCTCTTTTGAGGAATAAATTTATATTTTGAATTTTCTGAATATAGCCCGAGCACTTTTTGATCAAGGTGGTATAAAAAATAATTAAAGGTGACGCTCTTAGAATAGCCATGAATTATTTTCTAATTATACAATTTACGGATGACAAATTTCCAACGAAAACATGCTCTTCATGCTATCTATAATTTATAAATAAAAAGGATAGTTACATAATTAAGATACATTTCAAGTTCGGCGAGTTGAGCCAGAAATATTGGCTTTGAATTTATATTTATCATATTGGTCATCTGTTCTAAGAGTGCCATAATTCAAAAACCAAAATGTCGATACAACTTTTTAAAAATTTAAATAAATCCTCTCTAAGGAAGAGTAAAGACACACTTATTTTCATCAATGTTTGGAGATACTGTTAATTGAAATCGCCATGAATTTTTTGCACGCCATAAAATAATACATCACTACCTCATACTTGTACGAGTATGTAACGGCATAAAATAATCGAGATACATATATGTAGACATATATACATAATAAAAAAATTCATATTTCATTGAGACTTAGATGCACATAGTACTGTTTTCTCAAAGTAATTAGTATTGTTAAATTGGACCATAGCGCGCCCAATTTTTTGGAAATCGGGTTTCTCAATATCGAGTTAATAAAACTCGCCCAAACTTAGAACACGTATTGCTCGCCACCTCGTTAAGATTCGATATAGAAATTCACTATTGAGATCGGACAAAAAAAAAAAACGCCCGCTTTTTTATATGTTACAATTCTGTTAAACTCGGCTAAATCGCTTAAGCGGTTCAATTAATAAGAAGCTCTACCTCTCATTAGCTATGAGTTTGTTTGTTTCCAAAATTTATATATCTACGGGTATACAAAATTCAGTCCGGCCATAATTTAAGACTTTCTTACTTATTTTTCTAAAGTCTAGTTTTTCCCACCGCAAAAAACATGGTATAGAGAGATCTATAGAAAAATACCTCCATTATTTTCTCAGTGGATGGCTGTACTGATCGATATCTCGTAAATTATCTACCAAACAATTTTAAGTTTATGTTCGTTGCCAAGGTGACAGTTCACACTAAAAAAATTCTTTTGCTGTTTTTTGTCTATTCCTTTCAGTTGTGAGTTACAGGGTCTTAACAATGGAAGTCAACAAAGAGAAAATTCCGTACATTTTACAGTTTTTCTTTGATAAAGGTGAAAATGCAAGCCAGCCGCTGAAATTGTGATTGGTGTTTATGATGCCGATACTGTAACAGCTAATTACGTGCAATTTGGTTTCGTTGATTCCGTTCAGGCATTTTTGATGTTAAAGAAAGTATCGGTAATGACGAAAATGTCGATAAATAATATAATATTATAATAGATAATCGAAGTTGACCGACATGTTAGTAGTCATAGTATCGCTCAGGAGCCAAAGATCGACCATAAAACAATTTTAAACCATTTGCGCAAACAATTTATGAAAAAGTAATAGATTTATTTTTCCCCAAGCTGATATAAATATATTCAAATTTAGGCAACCTTCAATTAAATGACACGATTGTGAAATTATTTTGCTTCAATATATAAAATATTACTTTTCAAATGGTCTGTGTTGTCACTCCGCTACATAAGATATTCGAGTTTACAGCCATTCATCTACAATTTTTTGCCAAAAGTTCGAGAGAACTGACATAACTACGAGTATGACTTACTTTGAGGAACGCTACTTCTATTAGTATCATAACTAGGCGAGGATTTCTTCGCTCAATATTATTTCATGTGCAACGTTTATATGGAACCCTTTGACAGCTACTGTATACTTGTGGTCGTGTAAAAGTATTGAGTAGGCGGCTGCGAGCTATGTCTGCATGCGAGTTGGAAATTATACACATGTAGAAATTGTATAATATATGTATGCGCATAGCTCAGATTGGTGCCTTGGTACCTTAGTGTGGGTGTGTACGCATATACGAGTATAGTAAGTGCGCTTTCATTATAACGAATTGACAATATGATATTGTGTCACACAACAGCTGTGGCAAGCAAGAAAAGTGGTAGACTTCTACTTTCACAATTCAGTATATTTCAATGTTTTGGCATTTTTATTTACTCGAAATGTCCCAAATATGATTTTGCTGAATTGCTGCACGTCATGTCGAGACACACAATATCCTTAGGCAAAGGTTTGTGGTAAAATAAGTATGCCCACATGTACGAGTATGATGCATGTGCGTCTGCATGTATGCACACACGATACATGTGTAAATAAATAGGCAAGCGGACTTTTGGGAATGTTTGGATAAGTGAGTTCTATTTAGCAGCGTCATGGATGTAGCTTGTCACGTTCAAGGGCAAGTAGCAGATGAAGCTTTAACCCATTTTCGGCAGCTGGTCGATTTTTCGACCACCAACTTCGGACTCCAATATCTCACAAACTAAATGTAAATATATTGATCAGTTTTCACAAGTTTTAAATTTGGAGTTTAGTTAATTTCTAGAGCATAATTTTTTAAGAAAAAAAGGTTCAGGGCAGATTTTTGTAAAAGAATGAAATTATCACTATTTTTACGTGTTTTTTGTGCAGATGAAAAAATTATAAAAAAAAAAAAACAAATAATTGTTACTAATTTATTGTGAAGAGAAAAGATGAAATTAAGAGAATCAAAAAAGTAACATATCGATATTGCAATAATTTTTACTGTTTCATGGACGTAAACTTTAGTGGTCGAGAATCGACCGCTGGCCAGGAACTGTCATGTAGGATAGAACAAAATCTAGCAATATGTTTTTCTTATTGAAAGAGGTGGAAGTGAGTATCTTTGTGGAAGAAATGTTTTCTGAAATTGGAAGAAATGTTTTCTGAAATTGGTAAGCAATCAATCCTTTTTGTATACGTATATATAATTGCACCATTTTGTAGGCTCAAAATCCCCCTATGATCTCTTTACATTGTTTTTTGATAATAATATTATCACAAATATTACCTCTTTCACAAATGAGTATGCAAACCAACACAATGCTCCAATTAACATCACGCCAATCGAAATACGTAGGTTTATTGGAATATTGTACCTATCGGGGTATCATACTTTGCCACACATTGACCACTACTGGTCTGTTCGACCGGACATGGGGGTTCCAATTGTGAAGCAAGCTATGAGTCGTGATCGGTTTAAAAAAATTAAGCAGTTTTTCCATCTCGCTGACAACACGAATTTAAACGCAGCAGACCGTTTTGCGAAGGTTCGTCCTATTACTGACGCTCTCAACAAAAAGTTTATGCAGCTTGGAGTCTTTAGCCATAATCTCTCTATAGACGAACAGATGATTCCATACTTTGGACGCCACTCCTGCAAAATGTTTATCAAGGGAAAGCCAATCCGGTTTGGGTTTAAAACATGGTGCTTATGCTCTGAAACTGGGTACTTATTTTCTAGTCCATTGTATGGGGGAGCAGCAACCCCTCACGATATAACAATTGGTCTAGGCACACAAACAGTCTTAGACTTGCTTGCCAACGTATCTGACCCTGAGTGCCACATCATTTTCTTTGATAATTTTTTCTCTTCATGCCATCTAATGTGCCTTCTGAACGAACGTCGATTTCTTGCAACTGGTACTATACGCGAAAATAGAATGGGCGATTATCCTTTGAGAAATTTAAAAAAAGAAATACGAGGAACATTTGACCAACTACTTGATCATCAGCAAGAAATATTGACTGTTCGGTGGAATGATAATGCTGTAGTCAATGTTATAACTAATAACTCCACAGTCAATCCAATTATTAGCACTAAAAGATATTTTCGGAAGAAAAAATAAACTATCACTATCCCGCAGCCAAAAGTTATTCAAGAGTATAATGGGTGGTGTGGATCTCCATGATAATGCGGTGGCACATTATAGAATATGTATGAGAGGAAAAAAATGGTGGTGGCCAATATGGACAAATGCTCTTGGTAACGCAATGGTCAATGCATGGAAACTTCATTGTATGATGGCAAAAATTTAAAAGATAAAACCACTCTCACAATTTGATTTTCGTTCCAAAGTCACAACAGAATTATTGAATTACGACAAGGACGAGGACGAGTATGAAAACGAACATGGAGATGAAGGTCCATCGAACCATCCTCGGATCAATGAAAGGGTACACTCCGTCATGAGAAGCATTGAAAACAAATTTCGGCGGTGTAAATTTTGCAAGAAACATACTATTTTTACTTGCAAAAAATGCAATATTCATTTACATACTAAATGTTTTTTTCTTTTCTATCAATAAAACAACAAAAAAATATTTGTATTTGAAATAAAATGAAATAAATTGACTTCGTATGCTAAATTTTTTTCATAAATGTTGTATTTTTTTAAATATATTTGACGGTTTTTGGCCAGCGGTCGATTTTTCGACCAGTCCATATCTAAAACACCTATGGTCAGAATTTTTTTTTTTTTAATTTTTCTTGATTATGGTCCTATAAGCACTGACTAAAAAGGAAATGGAAAAATTATGTCGAATTCTTGTAGCGGCCGAAGATGGGTTAAAAGAGTATTGCACAGTGGATCAGTGCCAATGGAATTTTGAATTTTGAAATGAAAAAGTCATCATTTAATTTTATAGTCGCTAAAAATGAATACTCATTAGAATAAGTAATCGAATGATAAAATCGGGATTAAAATATAGTTCACGCAAAAGAAATAAAGACTTTTACAAATGTTCTTAGAATAAAAAGCCGCTATGTGCTAAAATTCTTAGTTGAATTGGTGCAAGTTTATGATTATGTTAATGAATGAATGAATAGAAAATTGATAGTGAGTAAATTTAAGCAAACCCCTTGCAAATTATGGACATCGCCAAAACTCACTATGTGCAGTGGCATTAAAAGCTACATACAGTGGCTGGATAAAGAACTCGGACCCCCAAGTGATATGGTGTTAAAACTAAAAACATATATTAAAATGCAAATCTAATGCTTTTATGTATCACATTTACTTTCGTTCTTTAAGCGTATTTTTCAAAACTACAAAAAACATAAACCAAATTAAGCTCATTCGTACATACAAAATACAAACATAAAAACTTAATAAACAAAATACATTACAAAGAAGAACTCGGACATTTATGTAAAGTAAGGGGCAAATAATATTAAAAAAAAAACAATATAATTAATAATTAGTCGGTAAGCCTTTTTTATTTCTCATATCATTCAGTCTTCCTAGCATGGATTCGACCAGCTTCTTGTACAAAGGATCTACAAGGTGAAATCCAAAATGAACAAAACTGGCGTCATAAAAATTTTTTTGTTGGCGCCATCTTTTTAATGAGTTAGTGCGTTGAAAGTTACATCCCTAGCTGACTTCAGTGAAAGCTTGGTGACAATCGGTTTAGCAGAAGCGAAGTTATTGCGTCTGAAGTGTCAATCTGTTTGTGTCATCGGTACAAAAATGAATTTCGAAAAAAGAGCTAATATCAATTTTTTTTTAAATTGGTAAAACATACCGAAACATTTGAATAGATGAAAAAAGTTGATGGCGATGATTGTTTATCTCTTGCTATAGTTCAGGATTGGTTTACACGTTTCAAAGATGATTGTGAGGACATAAATGACAATGAGCATACCGACCAAAATTAGCAATCATCGAAATTGTTCGTAAACTTATCAAAAATGAACCGAAATCATCGTGGAAACTCATGGAATCGAAGTTGAATATCTCTAAAACAATAATTTATCGCATTTTAACTGATCATCATTTGGTCTTACGAAAGGTCATTCCGCACAAGTTAACTGAGGACAAAAAATTGCTCAGAAATCAACATTCGAAAAATTGTGAAGAAGGAATTTGCGCCAACGGGCCAAACCGTCAAGGCAATTTTCTATCTTAGCGTTTTGAAGCATTTGTTGCATCGCATTCATCGAATTCGCCTTGAATACCGTAAAGGAGAAAGCTGGCGCTTATTGCATGTCACTCTTGTGACTGATTTTTTGACTAGAAATCGCATTTTAACCAGCAATCACTCAACGTGTTCGTCTGATACAGCTCCTGTGACTTCCACCTATTCGAAAAATTGTATTTGGCCACGAAAGGAAAACGTTTTGCGTCCGTGGGGGCCATCCAAAAGACTTTTACCGACATCCTGAAAGACACTCCGGTCATTGTCCTGAAACACTCATTCGAAAAGCTTTTAGATTGCGAAAACCAGTGTATCGAGGCCAGAGGGGACTATTTTGAATAAATAAACTCGAAGTTATCAGAAGAAAGCTCCTGTGGTTTCTATTTTAGCTCAGTCTTGTTTATTTTGGACTTCACCTTGTATTTTCCCCCACTCTTCTTTAATAGCATCATTTCGGTCTTTCTTGTTTCTAATAACATTCTTTTTCAGTTGGTTTTCAAAATAAGCTCACAGATGCCCAATTACATTGATGTCTGGAGATTGTGGAGGTGTTTCAAGTACTTTAGGTAGAATCACTTTATAGTTGGGATCGTTGCCTTGATAGTATTGGAAATTGTCCTTGATTCCAAACTTGTTAGCACTTGGGATCAAATTTTCTTTCATAATTGTTAGGTATTGTTTATCGTCCATATTGGCTTTAATGAGGCGTAAATTTCCAGTACCAGCAGCGGACATACATCCCCATACCATTACCGACCCACCCCATGTTTAACTGTCGGACGTAAGTTTTTTTTCCAGCTACTCTCTACAACCTAATGAAGGTTTTCTCCACACATACGATTGTCCATCTGACCCAAATATTAAACTTGCTTTCATCTACAAATAAAATGTTCTTCCAGAACTCGAAATTCATATCTCCATGACGCTTGTCATGTTAGTACTGGAATTTGTACTTAATTCCCAACTTTACAGAACTTTGGACCAAATTTTCTTTCATAATTGTTAGGTATTGCTTGCGGTTAATATTGTCCTTAATGAGCCACAAATTTCCAGTACCAGCAGCGGACATATAACCCCATACCATTACCGACCTACCCCCATGTTTAACTATCGGTAAGTTTTTTTCCAGCAACTCTTCATTAGGTCTTCTCCACACATACGATTGTCCATCTGACCCAAATATGTTAAACTCGCTTTCATCTGCAAATAAAATGTGCTTCCAGAACTCGAATTCCTTATCCCCATCCCCATGATGTTTTGCGAATTTTATTCTCTTTCGCAGCACTATACGTATACTTATTACGTCGTATACAGTCGAACAGGGTCTATACACTATTTCTGCGATTTCTCGAACAGTTTTACCCTTTTCATGCTGACTAATAACTAAATTTTTGAGTTGAATTGAGCTTTCTTCACGCTGAATACCCATGTTTTTAATTTGGACTTTTATTCAACAAAACACCATTGAAATTTTATTTAAATTTATTACATTTGGTTCTTTCTTTGCACTGTTCTACTGAGAGAAAATAAATTTTGGGATTCTCCGTTTTAAAGTGCCAACTAATCCCAATAATGCCAGATCTCCGACTTCTTTTTTGACACCAATTTTTCGAATAGAAATTCAATTTTCAATAGAAAAATATAAAAATAAAAATATTAACTTGCATTTCTTACAAAAATTTTGAATTTCAAGCTGAATGCTATGTATGTCCGAGTTCCTTATTGAACCACTGTATATACCTGAAGTGTTGATAAATATCAAATATATTAACCTCAATAGAAAATAAATGTGTGACTATAATCGGGTCAAAAGGTCTTCTAGTAATAAAGGCGCAGTTAGGTGAATACGTACAAAGGCAGGACTAAAGCCCTATCGTACCAGTGACGATCATTTTGAACCCAGAGTCATTAAAATCGGTTCATTTTTGACTTAGTTATGAGCATTTAAAAAAACATGTTTCTTATATAATTTAAAAAAATCGATTTTGAGTCGAAAAACAAAATTGCCGATAAATCTTGAAAAAAAATTTTTCGGGCGAACAAAAAAATACGTGTCTCATTATTTTGACCAGAGAGCAGCATATTTGAGTTACATCGAAATCGAAGAACATGCCCCGAATAGTCCGGTTGAATTTAAATGGGAAGCATCTGCAAAAGTTAGTAAGGTGGATGGTCAACCACTGATGCAATTCATCGAGAAAAATGCATGGGTTTTATTTGAATAATAAAGAAAATGATTATTATTACTTAAAAGGACATTAGATACATTTTTGTTTGAGATTTAGTTTAAATTTTTGTCATTGTTCTTCGATTCGCAATGATGAAATAATATCTGTTCGCACAGATTTTGCGTGAACCATGCTTTAGTACTCTTACAAAAAAATCGGGCAAAGAACTGATCTAAAATTCTTAAGATACAGCGCAGGGTAAGTACTACAGCATCCAAAAATATGTAATTAGGCCCCAAAATGTTGTTGTATAAGTGGAACCATAGCTTACCTGTGCAGGCTTGTTCACTTGTATGGTCATAGATGGTTTAGGCTTTGTTCTCAATAATGTGGCAAATAGATGTTTCATTGAGTTGTTGAGTGAGTGCTCATTTAGTCGAAATTTGCCAGAAATGAAAGAAACGGGCTGGTTTCTAAAGTATTTGTACGCCTTGAACACGATTCTGGAGCACAAAAGTGCCCATAACGTTATGGTTTTACTTAAATTCGTGGTAAATACCCATAAAATTGAGAACAAAAAACTGATGTGCAAGAAATTTAAAAAATAATAATAATAATAATAAGGTCTAGTGATTACGATCGAATTGCAAATTATTATGGGTGGACGAATAATAAAATGTTAAGCTAAAGTTATCAAGTTGAGCGCTCCAATATTTTTAGATTTATTGATTATCGTCGTTTTGAATTTCGGAAAACTGGCATCGGATTTGTAATCAGCGAAAAAGCGACTAATTTATTGAAAATATCATGTATAAAACGACTTCATATAAAATTCTTTTTCAAACTTCTACTGGAGTAGACCGTTAAAAAACAATCAGAGGCTTAAAATATTTCCGGAAAATTTTAAGCAGATTGCTTCACTTCGGGATGCCTAAGGTAAAAACCTCTTACGGATTAAGATAATAGTTCAAGCTAATATTTATACCTTTGGCATAGATACAGTGGTTACACAATTTATTCGTACACTCACAGCTGATAAACAGATACACCTGATACTTAGCACTATTTGTACAAAAGAACAAAATTGTAATATATTCGTAAAAAATAACATTTTTATTCAATACCTAAGGAACAAAAACTTCCAAATTAATTTTTGTATTTAGAGAACTTAAGATAAGAGCTCCCAGACATGCTCAATTGCATTAAGATTCGGTGATTGAGGTGAAGTTTTAAGCTGCTTATAGTGGTAATTAAGCAATTCTTGCACGAGATAAGATGAGTGTCTTGGGTCATTGTCCTGTTGAAACAAGAACTTTTTAGCGTTCAGTCCAAGTTTAACGGCGCAACCATGCAAATTATTCTTTAAAATGTTTAAATACAGATTTTTCATCAATAAAAACCATTTTTTCTACTTCAGATGCAACTATGCACCCTCAAACCATTGCGTTTTCTTCTGAATGCTTAACGCTAGTAATACGCTTTTTTTCATTCAGTTCTGTATTTTCTTTTCGTCGAACTTTTGGGGGGCCATCTGATTCGAAACATTAAGTTTGGACTCATCACTGAATATGACGTTTTTCCAAAAAGAATGTGGCTCATTTATAGCGTTTGACGAACTCCAATCTCTTCTTTCTGTTAATATCTGAATTGTAGTGCTTGTAGCGTGCCACTCTGCTATGTTAACCAGCGTTGTGCAGACAAGCTCCTCGTAAAAAATATCTGCCATTGGAGTCGGCTTGAAACTGTAGGTCCCTCCATTTGTGGAACAACATCAATACGCACACCACAAATAGGAGGAGGTCCACTGGCAAAAACCCAGAAAGGGTGTACGCGCCAATTATATATATAGTATATATATCGGGGGGTTATTTTTGGATTTTGCGGACTGATGCTACTTTGTTGCGTTCCTCTCGTGGAGTTAATATTTTTCGCCTTCCGGCTTGGTGTTGATTAGCTTCCAATTTACCTGTATTAACGTAATTAGCAGTAACACTTTGCACGGTAGACTGCAACTTGCCAATTGTTTTGCCAATTGCGTCCCATTTTATCACTTTCAATCGAAATATTACGCGCAACTGAGACTGAATCGGCGAGAAAAACTAATGTTTTTTCGTTTTCAACAATATTAGTAAAAACACAAACGATTTTTCCGGTTACTTTTGCAGCAGCAATATCTGAACATGTACGAATAAATATTTTGCAGCATTTTGTTACAGCTGACTGCTTTCCTTGGAACCCTTCAGTCTGAGTTGAAATAACGGGAGTTTTGTCTACTGCAATTCATTGGGAATGTAACATTCTTATAGTGTCCCAAAATAAATATATTGTCAAAGCAAATATATTGGGCAAAGCTAAAATTTTTTACGTACTACGCAGGGTGTACGAATAAATTGTGTGTATATTCTGAACATTTACATTAAAATATATTACGACGGATTGATTTGTATGGAACGAAATTTTCGGACCTTGAGAAAGTATAATATTTGAAATTAGAAAAAAAGAAGCAAGCGTTAGCACTCTATCACACAAAGTAAGCCTAAAACTATGCCACATAATATATAAATTTGAAATTGGATTGT
This sequence comes from Anastrepha fraterculus, assembly GCA_037575425.1. Lineage (NCBI taxonomy): Eukaryota > Metazoa > Arthropoda > Insecta > Diptera > Tephritidae > Anastrepha > Anastrepha fraterculus. Next base: position 41,894 of record JAYXIM010051141.1, read on the forward strand.
GGAAGTACAATCATTTGTGCAGAAATCCATTATTTTCTCGGTAAATGGCTGTAGTGATCGATATCGCGTAAAATAACGATCAAACAATTAAACGATTAGCATTTTACCCTAAAAGTATTGTTTTGCTGTTTTTTGTTTATTTCGTCCAGTTGAGAGTTGCAGGATGTTGTTAATCGAAGTCAGTGTTTTATAAAGGCGAAAATGCAAGCCAGATCGCTGAAATGATGTTTATGATGCCGATACTATAACAGGCAATTATGTGCAATTTTGGTTTTGCCGATTCCGTTCAGGCTTTTTTGATGATAAAGATGCCCCTCACACAGGTAAGCCCGTCGTCGAAAATATCGACAAAATCACAGAAATAATCGAAGTGGACTAGCATGTTAGTAGTCGTAGCATCGCTCAAGAGCTAAAGATCGACCACAAAACAGTTTTAAACTTATTGCGCAAACCTTTTACGCAAACATAATATATTTATTTGTCGCCAAACGAATATATTAGACGGTAGGTACGAAATTTGGTTTTGAAATGACACAAAGAAGTGCCGAGGCATACAAACTTAGTTTCGGGTAGTAGATTACAGATTTGTGTTCTGTTTTGCTGGATCGGGTGGTTTCCTTAAAATATTTCGATTGCGTCTCAAGCAAACAAACAAAACATATGAATGAATTAATCAAATAATAATGACATTCGACGACCATTTTAACGAAAAATCAATTAATTCAGTGTTTGTAGATTTCTGTTGGTGGATTGCAATCGAAAAAATATCATGATTTTCGAGCACAGGCGATGAAAAATATTTGATTAATTCGAAAAAAGAAAGACTAAATACAAAAAATTTAAATAGAGAAATTTGGTAGAAATTGGTAAAAAAGTGACCAAAATATTTAAATTGACATGAATCTATTGAAAATGGACAATAGTGTGTATATAATGTCCTAATAGTATTCATAATTTCAAAAGAGACTACAACTATATACCTATAGATTCAAAAATAATCTATATCGCTTAAGAGTGAATGCAAATTTAAAATAAAATTATTTTGAGAAAATGACTCTGGGTCACAAAGTTAACAGAGATTCGTAATTCACGACCCAGTATTAAGTTTACGTGGCTCGGCAGTGCTATTAAATGAGGAATTCTATAAGTCTAGCGAAATTGAAAAATGATGAACGAAAATCTTATATTAAAATAAGCAAGAGTCTGAGATCACTAACTTTTGGTGACACAAAGCTTTCATTCTTTCATAATAGTACGATTCCTTCCTAAATCGCTAATTTTTAGAGTGCAAAATAGCGATTCCATGTCAATTGATTCAACTATTTTGGAAATTGTCGCCAATTTTAACAATTTATTTTTAACAATTGGTTTATTTTTCGACTTAAATATAAGAAGAGGAAACTGAACTGAAGACACTGAAAAAATATGAAAAAAATTTAATAATTGCGAGATTTGTTCATTGTTGAAAATTTTGGTGTAGAGTTTTTTAAAGCGAAAGAACTGTTCCTGTTAGCATTTTTATAAATAAAAAAAAAATGATTTGAAGTTTTTTTATTCAAAAGAAATTTGTTGTTTTCTGAAATATTAAAAAAAAAAAATCAAAATGTTGAAAAGAACTTCAGGTAAATTTATATCGTATCACTCACATTCTGAGTTCTCACCCTACTCCCTTCCGTTTCGTCGGCATCAATTTGAAGATTCTCGCTATCTCGCACATTGCTTAGATTTTTTCTTATCGCTTGTTCGTTGTTAACGTATTTCAGGCTGAAATTCTTGCCATTAATGAGGTAGCTGGCTGGTTAGGTAAATCTATACCTTTAGGAAATCTATATTTATTCCGATAGTCAAGTGGCGATAAAATCTCTTGGTGGTATTGTCTCTAATTTCATCATCGAAATGCCGAATATCTCTTAACGAGAAGGCAAAATATTTCCGGATCTAACTTGTCAGGGCATAGAGATGTCGCCACCACTATCTTCCATCTTGGTGTGAAGATTGTACGAACAAACTGCGTGGCACAAGCGAACATGGGATGAGTTGATAGTCTAATATGTACCGCTACAAACAGAATTTGGCTAGAATGGGATGTCTGGCGCTCAAAGGCGCTACTCAATCGGTCAAGGAAAAACGATAGTTGTTTTGATCACAGGTCACGGTCTTCTAGGTCGACATGCTCAAAGTGATTGAACGTATCTCATTTTGACTATTGCAGAAGTCTCAAAAATGAGGCGGAGGAAAGCCCATAACAGATATTTTCTGTTACTGTCCCGCGTAGCATGCCACTAGGTTTAGATACTTTGGCTCATAGTTCTTAATTGATACTGATGACCTTGAGGATATAAGTGTCAGCCAGATCAATGGGTTTACACTTACAACAAAACAGTTTAACGGAGAGTAGCAGGTAAACTGATACTGTGGTATCACAATGGATCGCTAACGGTCTAAGTAGGTTGCAAGACGTGGCAGTCGGTCTCCTACTTACCCACTTTCCTCGTTCTTCGTTCTTCGCTTATTTGTGGTTTTCGCTATTATCATATTGCTCCTCGTCATTGTTATGCTATGCTATGCTATGCTACGTTATTTAGTACACTTGCATTGCCAACAATGGCATGCGTAAAAATTACTTCCCGAGTGATTTAACTTCTACCAGCATCAGGTAAGTGATAACGGTACAGAAAGATATTATAAAAGAGATCATCGTAAGAAGATTGAGAAGTAGTCTCTATTTGCATATTTTTTAGTTTAAATAAAGAACTTCAATTTTACCGCGACTTTTGATTATTTTTTGTACTTCGAGCCGTTTGAATTAGCTCTCAACCAATATTTTAGACAGTAAATAAATCTCGAAAGTACTATATTTTTTCAGAATTTTTTCAGTTCACTTTTTTTAACACATGGACTAAAAAGTCTCAGGCCTAACAAAGAAAACATGTTTTGTTTTTGTTCAAAATTAGCTTTATTCATCAACTTAAATTCAATCACGAACAACGCAATCATTTGTTGAACGATTTATCTTCTGCCTCAAAATAGGCCTCAGTTTCAACGAAAACCTCCATATTCGAGCAAAATTTCTTACCAGCGAGCATTTTTTTCAGGTCTGCGAATAGTAACTAGTTGCTAGGAGCCAAATTCGGCGAATACAGGGAATGTGGGAGCCATTCGGAGTTCAATAACAGCTAACTCATGGAACTTCATTTTTTGATCATTCAAAGGGATTGTGTCAACCATCGTTTTATTGTTGTTTGTAATGAAGCGTAGTCATAACGCTTTTCAAGCCAATGCTTCGCTAAAACGGCATTTTTTCCCCATTAGGAAACAGTGTAAAAGTAAAACACGAAATTCTTTTCGATTCATTGTTTTGAAAATAATAAAAGGAGCGTCGCTCTTAGCCGAATAACTCACGAACAAATGAATAGAATATTATGAAATTTCAGCTGTCTTTTTAAGATTAGTACGAGCTGAAAAAGTGGTGAATGGGGACTTTTCAGCCAATGTGTTATACTCACGGCTACAAATAAGCCATTTTTCAGCAAAATGTACGACAATGCGCAAAACACTTCAATAACTTGACAAGAAATTGCATAAAAATTATTCTTATATACGGCCGCAACCCAAAACCCCTAAAAACTACAAAAAAAAACAAAACAGAAATTACAAATCGCTAGCTAGACTAGGTCTAAGGTGTTTATTTTTTATATTGTCCTGCAATTATCTTTGTAAAATTGTTTATATTTGCAACCACAAAAATTGGTTTCGCTTGAATGTTTTTCGTTTACAGTTGTGACGTTTTAAATGTTAGCTTGCGACATGTAGGAGAGTATGCTTTGAATCGATCTACCACTTGTGCCGCCACAAAATTGAACAACCATTTTAAAAAGACATTCCATACCACTACATGTGTAAAGCAGCTTGGCAATATGTGCACCCTCATATGAGCATGTCAATGTGTCACATGAAAGTGACACGCTATTCCATGTACTTGTATTCCTTACAGCGACATCCATACATTTTTGCACCATCCACTTGTGTGCCCTCTGTGCACTTACATAGCAGCCGGTGTAGGGCAATACGATACGCCTTCATCATTTAACTAACATATACAGTACACTAATTTCACACACCTACATATGTTTATATGTATACTCGTATACTCAAGTGTAAGTACACTCACCTATACCTGACATACATATGTACATATGTATTCGTACTCATTGTGGCAGCCAGACATGCAATCACACAATGACAACGTGTATTTTCTTAATTGCTTTTTGGCAATAACGGGCAATCATTTTGTGCTCTTATTGAGTCTCAATGAGTAAAAAAATACAAAAATAAAAGAATTAAGGGGAAAATACTACAAGTAAGGCGTGCAAGTATTGTAAATGATTGGAAGCAGTTTTAAGTCACAACAGAAAATGTGTGATACACAGGCATCCAACCGAATAAGAATTCTTACATGTGTGTTTGTGCATTCGTATCTATGTGAGTAAAATCACTGGTTGATTGGGTGGCTGACTGTTGAATGTGGTATTGGCATTTACAGAGCACTCAATTAGCTTTCGAGTACGATTTCAATAACATAAGTACATATTTTGTACTACCTGAAATTGTTGCTTTTTAGTAGAACTTGTTGAAAGGTAATAATATTTCAGTGGTAAGAAAATCTCTCTCAGTATAGTCGAAAGGTCGTGCACATTAGGGTGACTCAAATTTTGCCATCGTAATGATGACGAGAGTGTATTTACAAATCAAGAAGAAACAATTGGTAGGAAACATATCGCATCCTAGCATATGGAGTGCGGAATAAATGTAGTCTTGCTTTGGATACTAAGTTTATTTAACAATGATAAACTGCGAATATGCAGCTCAAGTGTAAAGTCAGTATTGCTTTACGGAAGTGAAACATGGCTGGTCTCTAACACCATCACACAGAGGCTGCAATCTTTCATCAACAACAGCCTCCTCATCATCTGCCGAATATTCAGGCCGTATACTCGTACCATCAGAAACGACGCGCTGAGAAAACCAACGCCTAAGGAACACATCCTTTGGCAAATTAAACGGGGAAAGTGCGGGTGGATAGGTTACACACTTACAAAACCTCCAGACAGCATCACTAGAGTGGCATTGGACTGGAATAATACTTGGAGAAGGTCGATGTTGTGTGAGCTAGCAGATGGGGTCATGGGACGGCGCAAAAACAACAGCCCAGAACCGTGTAACGGTGGAAGAGTCTTGTGGAGGCCCTATGCTTCCGAGCGAAGTATACAAGAAACAAAAAAGAAAAACAACGAGTGCAAAGCTGCTAAGATAACCTACGTCTGCGAGACGTACACCTTTTGAGTTTTATTTTCTCTACTTCACAATCGCTAAAAGGGAATCAAATTTTTAGTTTAGTTTACAAAGTAGTGATATATAAATCTATAATCTTACCCATTTGGAAATAATAATCTCACACAAATAGAAATCTGGGGCACAGCAAAAAAAAAAAACCAATATCGAAATAATTCAAAGGACGCAATCTAAAATATAGTTTTTTTTAGAGGTTAGGTTTTCAAGTTGGCACTACTTTTTTCGTAGGTGGTCTTTTTGACAGCTGTCACTTGATTTATGCTCAGTTTGGTTTGCCATTTCATAATGAATAGACTTACACCTGAACAACGTTTGCAAATCGTGCAAATTTGGACCCAAAACGAGATGGCCACCGATCCCGATTTTCACAAGAAAATTTTGTTCAGCGATGAAGCTCACTTTTGGTTGAATGGGTATGTCAATAAGCAAAATTGTCGCATTTGGAGTGAACATAATCCACAAGCCATTGCTGAGACGCCGTTACATCCTCAAAAAGTCACTGTTTGGTGTGCTCTATGGGCAGAGGGAATCATTGGTCCATATTTCTTTAAAAATGAAGCCGGCCATAATGTTACAGTCAATGGAGAGCGCTATAGAGCCATGATTAATGACTTTTTCGTGCCTGAATTGGACGATGTTGATGTGGACGACCTTCGGTTCCAACAAGACGGCGCTACATGCCATACAGCCAACGCAACAATCGATTTATTGAAGGAAACTTTTGGTGAGCGCATTATCTCGCGCCGTGGACCTGTGGCGTGGCCTCCAAGATCGTGCGATATAACACCACTGGACTATTTCTTGTGGGGCTATGTGAAGTCGCTTGTCTACGCAGATAAGCCCGAGACGATTGGCGTCTTGGAAGAGAATATTCGGCGCGTTATTGCTGACATACGGCCCCAATTGCTGCAAAAAGTGGTCGAAAATTGGGCTTCCCGGCTGGAATTTATTCGAGCCAGCCGCGGCGGCCACTTGCCCGAAATTATTTTTAAAACATAATGGCAAACCCTTATCTTTATAATAAAGCTAAATTCTTGGCCATAACATTAAGTTATATACGTTTTATTTCATCTTGAAAACCTAACCTCTAAAAAAAACACCCTATACATACTTCGAACAATAACAAAAACAGGCTGGTATATACCAAACGACGTGATCCACAGCGACCTCAATATCGACACAATAGGTGACACAATTAGAAAATACAGCATCAAGCATATAGAACGACTAACAAATCATCAAAATGAATAAATGCGCAAACTACCACAGAAAACGGGAAAACGAAGATTAAAACGATTAACTCCAGCAGAACTCACAATATAACAACACAAGAAAAAATTATAATATTGTAATAAAGGACGTTACGACCTTACTTTGGTCGGTGGTATTTTTTGAAAAGTATACTCTCATAAGTCCAGCTATACTGGCAAATCACAATAAATGACTCCCGGCCTCACAGCTGTACCTGCGTCCTCTCCCCTAACAACTACTCGCCCCGCGGAACTGCCAAGAAGCTATTACCTCACGGCGCTGGTGAGCTCATTGATCCTTCACCGCCTGCTCCTTATATCAGTTTAAATATGTCTTGCATGTACCCCTATTCTTTTTCAACTGTTCACCGACTGAAACTTGTAATCCAGAATGTCTTCTCCTTGTAGAATTTTGTGTGTTCTCGAGGGACATAGTGCGGGCAGTGGAACATAACATGCTCCACAGCTACTTCACTATCAGTACTGGTAGTCGTATCCAAAATTATTGAAATATTTTAGAAATACCCTTTGGCGAAGAGAGGATCCATGTTAATGAAAATTTAGTTCTTCCGTAGTCCCTTTCAAATCCAGTCTTTATACATGGCCTCTGTTTATGGGTCCATATACTTCATCTTTCGTCTGATTCGTTTTCCCTTCCAGTACGTCTACTGTTGAGCGAAGATGATCTACTAAAGACCAGTGATGACGAAGGAAACTTCATCGGAGATTGAGCAGAGACTGCAAGTTGTTCTTAGAGCATAAAGCGATAAACAGATGCAAACTTTCTTGCTTAGGAATTTATATCGAGTGCTTCAGCACAGATTGATATGGCATACAGGTGAACCGCGCTGACTACTTTACTAAACATAATTCTCTTATTGTGTCTAGAAACTCCGTCATACTGAATTAATCGCAATAAGCAGAACTGGATATTCGATGTATTCTTTATGACAGATGCATTTTAATTTGATTGTTGAGGGGTTTCTTTCCATTTGTTCATGTGCTTCTGAGACAGACAGAACACCAGAGATGTATCCATCTACATCAATTTCTTGCGCGAGTTTTGTCGAGGGCTCTGAGTTTCGTGCAAAAACAGCATCACATTTTTGTAGCTAAATGCTTTCAATGGGCTGAAATGCTATCAAAGGCATCACTACCGATAATGATACATGATTCTATGAATATGGCAGGGGAGTAAAGTAACATTCAACGGAATGACGCTTCACAGACGCTTCACACACGCTTCTATCACTAAAAAAAAATTAACCAAAAGTCTATGGAAATTTACAATTTTCTTAACCGTTGTTTTGTTGGTCGCTATGGTGTAAATCTTTCGGCAGGTAAAATGTTAGCAAAGAAAAATTAGGTGAACGTACCAAAGCACTTGAGGCACAATGCTTGTTTCTATAAGAATGAATTATGGAGGAAAAGCTCGCGTCCTCTTCACCACAAAAATGTTTCAACTCACACATTTCATCTTGTACGCGTATATTTCACCAACAACAGTTTTATTACTATTCCACAGGCACTGCATGCACCAGGTTGACAATTTGTTTTGAGGCGTTAAAGAAGTATCCTCAGATGGAGCTAATATCAAATTGGACCTATGAAAAGTTTTGAAAACGTAACACGGTTACTATGGAGACTACTGTAAGGCAAATGAAATAATTATCAATGAGAATTTAAACAAAATCTGAACACCTTTTGGACTGAAGTGATCTGGAGTACTAATTGAGAGTTCTACGCCAACTTACACAGGACGTGAAGTCCCTTTAGATTTTGTTTCTTCAATTGTTTCGTTACCACTTCTAGTTTTATCATAAAATCATTTGTCAAGAAGCGTAATTTGTAGCTAGTACAGCAAAATATAATTTGATTTGATCATAAAATGCTTTTTTACAAAAATTTTCATATTGTTTCATTTTGGTCGTACGATTAATCCAAAACTACCATAAGCATTGGTGCATCCTAAAGAAAAATATTATCAGGTATATCGTACATATTATAACTACATCAAATAATGACGAAATTCAATTATTAACTGAACAGACCTTTTCTACGCCACATAAAAGGATTCCACTCTAATACGCCAAGCTTTATGTGTTGTCAAATACTCGCAAGTTTGAATGTGTCAGATACATGAACACATATAGTACGATTTAATTACCGTAACTGTTTTTATTAGTCACGAGAACAGGTGTTTTAAAGTTTATTGAAAACAAGTTAAAGTAAATATCCAGTTTAAAACGTATTATACATATAAAATACGTATACGACTAGTGGCTTTTATTATCTGAAGATAATTATTTGCATGGGCGGTGTTTTTTTTTCTAATTATATATATGCATGAGTTCATACAGAAAACTATATACGGAGATACTTGTGCTTTCGGGAAAGTGTGAAAAAATGTATCTTGAAATAGGAACTTTTCGAACTCGTTCACTAGTGATATAGTGTCGGGAGAATATAACCCTAGGGGTCATTAATTACTCTACAGCTTAAAGGAAGAACACACTCGAAGTGTAGAAAAGCACTTCACCAAAATTGGGAGCTTAAATCACATATTATATTGCATATGCCCGGACGTTTTAGAAATCATTTTGGTGTGGTGAGAAAAGGTTAATAACAATAAAATCGCATTTACTCCATTTATCGTCTGAGTAGAGTAATTAATTTCGATTTTTGGTCAATTTGAAAAGTGATAAGTAGTAAGTTTTTTTGGATTTGTATTGACTTTGCTCTGATATTGAAGTCACTAAAATATATTGCGGCCAAATTTGATGCGTCCGACTTTTATGCACAATTGCTAACAGTATATTTCGGTCCTCTGTAAGTTGCCTTTGCCATTAAGCGTGGATTACAATATTACGGTTGGCTTTACAGTAGCTTACTTTATCAACTGAATTTGCTTAGTATGCAGTCTGTGTTAAATCGATAGCACATCAACATTCTGTCCATAATAAGGCACAAATTCGAAGTTGCAGAATAATTTCACTTTTTCGTGCAATCGCTATATAACATCATCATCAAGGAAAAAATGATCGAAAATCAACGAGAATTTGGAGCCAATTCAAACTCATAATCCTTGAATTAAATACATACTACATATACATATATATATAATTGGTGCATACACCCTTTTTTGGGTGTTTGGCCGAGCTCCTCCTCCTATTTGTGGTGTGCGTCTTGAGGTTTATTTGAGTAAGATTTTTGTAGCTGATTCGCCATGTTATGTTTGCTTTTTACCCAGAAGTAGTTTAAGCAACCTCCGTTAAATTTGTTCCTGCCTGTATTTATGCAGCAAGTCACCCTTTTGTTTATCATATCATTTACCAAGCAGAACACTCCATCTGTCAAAGTAATTATGAAATGATAAGTTTGAAGAGTACACTGCGTTCATAGTAAAATCACTGCTCGCTGCATCCTATCAAGTACTTCCAAGAAGAGCGACTGCATTACTCACCGAATCACAAGGCTCAATAAATTTTCCAAAGGTATTTAGCCGTACCATACTCATGTAAATAAATAGAAATAGGTATGAGCTCACTCAGAAGTTTCAGTTTAATTATTCATTCTTCGGTTCCACCACTCTCTTTAACGCTTAACTTCAGTGAATACATCGTAGTAAATAAAATGCATTCAGTTACCACATCCACAAAAATCCCCTTGTTTGGCGAAAATGTTGGTTATTTTACTAATAAGTTTATTGTTAAGTTAGTATACTGCATTGTGAAATTGATATTGATGAAAATATTAATGACTTAAATAGCATACTTATAAATGTGGCGACGTTAGCTGTACCACAGCAATACAATATGACCTCAAGCCTAAAGTCAATTACTAGTAGCTAATTTAATTTAAAAGCTGGTAGACGAAAAGCGATGTCAGGAATGCCAAGCACATCGCTCACTTGTTCCCGCATGTAATTAAAAGTTCCAACACAAAAATTCAAAACAACAAAATAAAACTGATATCAAGAGTCTCTCTCCAAATTCTACTCAGAAAAATCCCCTTCAAGAGAAAATCAAGCGCCCTGTAGACACGAAAATGCCGATAACAAATACGATTGGCAACTGGCCAAGAAAGGACGAAGAAGAGGCCAAGTGTTTTGTAAGACATTTAAGAAGCATTCCTAATGAAATATCCACTCCTAAAATGAAAAAATGTATACAGCAGTTGAGTGCAACAAAATCGCCAAAATATGATTATGTCACCCGAAAAATGTTTATAGAATTGCCAAGGATTGCTTCACATTTCTCTCTGAGTAATTTAGTGCCTTTTTTTTAACTTTAAGTCTGCTTCCCAAAACCCTGTAGAATACAGCGCTCAAGCGTCTTTCTGTAGACCAGTAAGTTTACTTTTAAATTGTTTAAAATAAATACATTTATTAAAGATTACTTCTTTTATCCATAAGTAGAACGTAATAACTACTTATCAATTCGGTTGTCGAGAAAAACGTGGCAAAAAATAAAACAAGCCAAATAACTAATGCAATAAAAAAGACATTTGAACTCATGAAGCACTGTTCTCCAGTCTTACTTGATGTAAATCAAACATTTTGATACATGACTTATATAAGCAAATGCGCTATTCACAGTTTGTTCAATAGAAGTGTTATCACCATAATATGGAAATTATATTACAAATTCGATTCTAACAAACTGCGATCTTCAATAAAATGTATAGTCACCATCATTAGCTATAATGGCTTCACATCTTCGAGTCATTTGAAGCTCTAAATCAGCCGACTTTGCCTTGATAACTGTTCGAATATTTATTCATGTAAGTATAAAAAAAACCAATTTACTCTTCATTCGAAATGGTGTCCATTTGATTTTACACAAACCTTCAAACAATTAGCCCATTTAGCAATTGCAGCACGCACAGTTTCCATGGATATTAACGTCACAGCTTGAACCAAGGATTATTTGAGACTCTCTAAATTACGATGAGGTCTCCAACAGGCCATGTTCTTCGATTCTGATCACAAATTATAGTCCAATGGAATCAGATTTGAACTTCCAGAAGGTCAATCTTCTTCGGCTATGAACCTAGTAATATTGTTTTTTAGCCACTGCTGGGTGGTTTTTGCCTTATGACCTAGAAGAACCAACACTCTCCATTGAAGAGAGTACTGCTCAATTGCTTCAACACTCCTTCTAAGATATCCTTCTGGTACAGTTTTGGCCCGGTCTTACCTTTCGCAGAAATGAAGAGACAATCGTCACCAAACCATTATGGAGGATGAACCCTTGGAACAACATTTTAGCACAGATTTTGCCATTTTACTTATTATAAACTACTTTAATAGTAAAAATTTTATCACCTGTGAAAAGAATACTCGTATTTTCACTGCTATTCACCGCGTGTCATCGAAGAAGCTGCTTGCATCTGTCGAGTCCAATTATCTCCAAGCGCTCTGCCAAAAGATGGCCAGTTGACGGGTAAGAGCTTTCATGCGGAGATCGTCTTTAATTAGTCTTAACATGGATCTAGTCGATATACCCTGGACATTATTTTCTGCTTTCTCGAACGGATTTTATGACTGCACTGGTTCGAACCACGTGAGGACAACCACTTCTTTTTGTGTCTGTCACTTCAGACGTTTGGGAAAAACTTATTGATCGTGCGGTAAACAAACATTCTCGAAATATTTTAGCAATTCGTAAATCTCACTTGCACTTTCGCCACACTTTTGTAATGCAATCACAGCAATGCGATTTTCCTTAGCTTCCCACTCCATTGTTAACAAACAAAATTTGCCACAAAACTGAGTATAATTTTTGAGTAGACAATACAAACGAACAAAAGAAAAAATAACGGAACTTTTTTCTGCGAATTTGATCTCTCCGTATGCCTTGGAAAATTTGTCACAGAACTTACGGCATGACTAAGTATTTCATTGAAACTTGGCACAAATATTATTCTTTTTCCAGGGTAGGTTGTTATTGAAAATGGTAAATCGATCAATAGCTACGACCCCCAGCCCATAACGTTAATTTTCAAAACGGGAAAAAACCTGAAATCTCTATTATAAATGAAGCGAAATTATTTAAATTTGGTAGAATTGATGAACTCAAAAAATTAATAAGCGCAAGTAAAATTTTGAAAAATCGACGACGCCATGCCCACTTTTGGATATATGTATGTATGTATGCAATAGCTTAAATTTAAAGTTGCTGACATGGTGTCGCAAGGCAAGACAGGTTTTGAATATACTGAATCTGATTTGTAAAAAACAAAAAGTCTTTTGTGTTTCATTTCTTACTTGGGAATGTCACTTCCAATTAAATGCAACAATGCATTCAATAATTTAAAAATGCAATAAACATTTGTAATAATAAACAACATTTTAGTTACAAAATTTAAAAAAAAAATTAAACAAATTTTTTCACCTTGAAGGGAAACTGATAAGAGGAAATTTATTCACCATTTTCTGTTCTAACGTTGAAATAAAGAGCAGAGTTGCACAGCTATTTAAAGGTCTCACTACAGTTCAAGTAATTGCATACTCGTATAAGTAGCGGTGAGCATTTGTAGATAAATTTTGAAAGCAAAGTTGAAGTTAATTAAATGAACAAGCGAACGTTGTAAAATGAAAATAGGAATAACTTGTTTTGTTTTGGCAACATTGAGTATTTTGCCTACTTTGGCTGATTCAACCGTACCTACCGACAACCCTATACAAGAAACGGAAAGCTCTACCGGAGGTTAATAACTCTGCTTGCATTAAAAAGACGTAGTTATTATAATAATTTCTAATTTAATATTTTTATAAATACATTTTTACAGCCAGTCCGGGACAGGGAAGTGAAGAACGACAACAAGAAGAGAGAGAACTACGTGAAAAATTTGAGAAGGAGGAAAGAAAACATTATGATAAGCGCATTACAAATCTAGAAAGAAATATCCAAAATATGCTTGCTAACCGTTACTTATCTGCATCTAAAAAAATGGAGCTTAATGTCGCCCTAGCATTACTAAGAAAAGCTGTCAGCAATAAAGATATCGATGTCAAAAAATTTGCCTATAAAGAAGCATTTGACATAATCGTCCGTGTCCTGCCTTAGCAATTAAGTGAACTGACTATTCGGGCTTGTCTTCTAATTAGCAGAAAGTATGTTTCAAACACCGTAATGGTACATTAATTTACATTTGACAATAGCCAGTCAAATATATGTATAACATGTTTAATATTTAATTAGATTTTTAGTTGATATCTCTGTAATAACTTTTATTGTGAATTTAACGAAATTTTTGGGCACGACGTTGCAAATGGGAATATTGGAGTTTAGTTTTGGAAAATTTCAGAGTGAACGATATGAAGTGTTACTTATTCAAAACACCATAACTTTTTTGTGTGAAATTAGTTTTTATTGATTTCAAAGACAAAATTGTTCAAAAACGATTACAATTTTAACATATATCCACTTTAGCTCGATATGAGTCCCTTTTGCGTTGACTATAGCCTTCAAACGGTAAAAAAATTAGTTGCATGATACACGAATGTGATCTTGAGGTATTTTGGCCCATTCTCGTATAGTCGCTTTTTTCAGCGCATTCATACTGGCGTATTTTTTAGTCTTCACCTTTCCTCTCCAAAATGGACCAGATGGAATAGTCCATCGGATTTGCGTCTGCCGAATTCGAAAGCCATTGTGTGGACGAAATGAAGTGTGGAACATGATTTTTTAACCATTCTTGGTTAACACGAACTTTATGAGACGGTGGAACGTCCATTGTCTACGACCGAAATGTTTACGTGTCCACGGCTATTAAGCAGCTTTTCCCGATAATAAGTCGCATTCACTTTGACACCAGGCTCGATAAAAACGATTGGAGAGTGTCCAGCTGCTCAATTGGGAAATTGTTTTCATCAGAAAACACAATGTTACGAAATTTGCCACGTTCGTGCAAGCGCAACAACTCTTGCTCTTTCGCACCGAACTTGTTTTTGCTGGGATGAAAGATCGTGTGCTTTTTGGAACTTATAAGCCTTGACCTTGAGACCATTTTTTAGTATGCGTCGAATGCTGTCTTCCGATATTTTCAGTTCTTTGGCCATTTTTCTTTCACTTCGACATGGATTTCGTACAAGTCGAGCCTTCACTTTCCGAACCATTTCTGACGTTGTTGCGGTTTTTTTGGTACACCTCCATAGCGTTTTGCAATGCTACCAGTATCACTGTAACGTTTTAGAGTGCGACACACAAACATTTTATTCACTTTGAGGTGACTGAGCTCACGAACAATGGCTGGTTGTGATTTTCCAGCCAAATATGCATAACGCAAACCCACTATTACGTTTGAACTCCATTACAGAAAAAAAAAATTCGACAAAACTGAAACGCAAATGCTTTTGATGGCTTATAAACAATAACTAATATTGAACTGCCATTAGAACGATTTTGACGTTGACGTCATGAGCTGTTTTACAGATACAAGCAGTGTGAAGTTGGTAACACTTCATATCGTTCACCCTGTATATATGTAGTTGCACAAGTTTTTGCAAAATCCACTATCGAGATAGTGAAATTTGTGAAAAGATAGTGCGGAAAACTGAATTTTTGCAGTTTCGGTTTCAAGCTGTTGGATTTTTCTTGATGGTACTTTTTAAAAGAATAAAAATAAGAATCACTGCCCTGTGAGACGAAATCCACTCACCTTAAGTCAGTCGAAGCTAGAAACTATCACTTTGAAATCAATTCCCAACATTTTTAAAATTCAATGCGGAATGTATTAATGTTTTGAAGAAACGTCTCCGAGACGCAAACTTTAGTTTTGATTAATTTTGTTTTAGACTATGCTTAGAGAAAGATAATTTCATATGCCGATGACATTGTAATAGCAATCTCGGGCAAGCACCTTCCAACATTATGTCATCTTCAACAAAGATCTCTCAACAGACTGTCTCTTTGGTGTAAAAGTCGAGGACTAGAACTATGTCCGGAGAAAAACGGATCTGATACTGTTTAACAAGAAACATAAAAAAAAATGCTCTTTAACGAATATTCCTAGGAGGGAAACCACTTAGAGTAACAGAAAAGGCAAAACATCTAGGACTTATACTGGATAGGAAGCTAAATTCAGGTCCCACCGTCGCATACAGAGTACGCAAAGCTATGACGGTGTTGTACTCCTGCGGATGGCTAATTGGGAAGAAATGGGGATTGGGACCCAGAATGATACATTGCCTCTACATAGCAGTAGTTAAGCCCATTCTATACTATGGTATTGTAATCTGGTGGAATGCCCTTGTGAAGGGTGTGAACATAAAAAAAATTTGACAATATTCATGTTCTTATAACCGCACACCATCGAAAACATTATATGCGGCATTAAACTTCCTTCCGGTAGATCTGCAGGCAAGATGTATTGCACGTAGTGCACGAATTAGGGTAACGGTAAAATCCTGGCTGGAACTTTGGGGCTTCGCGAAACGGTGGACTATGCACTCGCGCCTACACTTACCATTATAGTGTTCACAAGCCTCTTCTTCTCAAAGGAAGAGTGGGAACGGAACGATAAAAGACAGAGCGAGTCCATCCATGTATACACAGATGGTTCAGAGCTCGAGGTTCGGTATACTCCTAACATCTGGGGATCTTCTTCAGTTTTCGGTTCCCAGAGTACTGTAGTGTCTTTCAGGCTGAGCTGATGGCAATAATGAAAGCCGCGACACTGGCACAGTGTGATGCGATACCTGGATATGATATCTACAATTGCCCTGATAGCCAAGCGGCGATAAAATCCCTCACAAACCAGTCGACAACCTCCAAGGTAGCCACGAAATGCCGTTCATTTCTTAACGAGATGGCTGAGTTATTTCACCTAAATGTAACATGGGTTCCTGGCCATGGCAACATTGAGAGTAACTGCAGAGGCGATGAACTAGCGAGACTCGGCACCAAATTGACCAATGAGCACATAGACAATGACATAGGTACACCTTTACAAATATGCAAGCTACTTATCCTTGAAGAAATCGTAAGAACAGTGACCGAAAGATGGAGTGCGGCCGACTCTCAATGCTAAACGCACAGAATCTCTGCTAAGCCAAAATAAGCATAGTCTTAGCGTACTGATTTCAGTCATTACGGGGCACTGCCTAATAGGTAGAAACGCCTAAACGATGGGGATGCAAACACATGAATTCTGTAAAAGTTTTCTAGATGAGCAGGGGAAGAGTGAATCTCGCACCTACTGCGTCGTTGTCCTGTTTTATCCAGACGTAGCTTTACTATTCTCAAATTTATTGAATGCTTTTTCCAAACTTTTACAACTTACTTCATATTATACACAAGCCAAAACATAAGCCAATTTTCAGAAAACTTTACGACAATGTCTAAGAGACTAGGAATCGAATCGGGATTTGGTGACTTAGATGCCTACAGACCAACATATATTGGTTCTTGTGACTAGTCTCTCAAACACTAGGCACTGGTGAAGCCCTAGCAGCTTGGCTACAATTGTTGTATTGCACAAAATGTATTTTTTTGGTATTTAGGTTTCGTAAACTGTTTTGTTTTAAATTTCCAAATTTCGAAACTGTAAGCCAATATTTCTTATCTCCAGTAGTTCTGAA
Source organism: Anastrepha fraterculus (assembly GCA_037575425.1). Taxonomy (NCBI): domain Eukaryota; kingdom Metazoa; phylum Arthropoda; class Insecta; order Diptera; family Tephritidae; genus Anastrepha; species Anastrepha fraterculus. The sequence goes on from JAYXIM010051141.1 coordinate 59,081, forward strand.
GATATACTCGTATAGTATGGATGTGTATCGTACATCATTATTATCCTCATGATAATGCGCTTATATTTATGTTTATAATTTATTCCAATAAAAAGTACCAAGAGTGAGCAAGAGTGAGACACAAAGTTTTGAACTTCCTTCAACCTCATGTTCACAACGTCCCCAACAGCAGCACGTAACTGAAATAACGCGGGTTGTTCAATTAACGGATATCGATGCTAATATCTATTTTGAAATTGGTGGGAAAGTTGGGCTAAATTTAATCTACATACATATTTAGTATTAAATATAATGGAGCAATAAAGATAATGAGTGAATAAGGTTATTGTTTAATGTATCGCCACATACGAAAAAAATTTACAATCAGAGAAAATTCAAAGTCAATTTAGGAATTTACTACCAACAAGTTTCTGACTTACTTTGGTGACACAAATAAATTTGAGGTTTCTGCAGGTATATGTATACTTATGTTATCTGTAAAACGTGCATTGAACATTAACGGCAGTACAGGAATGATAGAGGTAATATCGAGTTCTGTTTTTTAGATTCATATTGGTGGTTTCGAGAGAACCAAAATATCAATTTGACATTTATAACATCGCTGTCATTATTACATAGAAATAATCGGAACAAATGGACATATCCTGGTACAATCTTAAACAAGACAACCCTTTCTGCATTCCGCTGAAAGTCTAATATTCGATATACTGTCTACATGTATACTTATTTAAATAAGTATAAGTGAATCCATTTGTGGAACAACATCAAGACACACGCCACAAAAAGGAGGAGGAGTTCGACGAAAAACTCCCAAGAAGCATGTACGCGCCAATTATATATATATATGTACATATATAAAAATATATAAATGAATTGCGGTGGATGGCGTTGGAAATAGTGATCGGGGCTGAGATAATGGTTGCTGAAACGTGATCACTTCGCAAAGCTTCGGTCGATAGGAGTTACCGATCCTTTCGGAAAAAGGGAAGGTCGTGATTTTGCTTGATTTTGGAATGGGTGGGTGCGTAACTACCATTCGGGAGGGCGTAAGTTCGAATTTCTGTGAATGAAACACCAAAATGAAGAAGATGTTTTCGCTCATAGCGGCCGCTCCAAGACAGGTAATGGCAAACAACCGTGTGTATTTCTGACATGAAAGAGCTCTTCATAAAAAACATTTTCTGTTTGGAGTCGGCTTAAAACTGTAGTTTTAAGACCGGGGCGTTTACGTAAGAACAAAGACGGCAATCTGGTGACTGACATGCATAATTCATGGAGAAAACACTTCTTGAACGTGCAAAATTTTTGACGCTCTAGCGAGCGTATTGTGTGAAAGGCTGAAGCCCACCGTCAACCAACTGATTGGACCTTATCAGTGTGGCTTTAGACCTGGAAAGTCTACCATCGACCAAATATTTACAATGCGCCAAATCTTGGAAAATACCCATGAAAGGAGAATCGACACACACCATCGTTCGCTCAGGCACAATTTTTTATAAGAGCATACTTTCTTGGATGATATTGACATCATCGGCCTTAACAACCGCGTTGTTAGTTCTGTCTTTTCCAAACTGGATAAAGAGCAAAGCGAATGGGTCTGATGGTGAACAAGGAAAAACGAAGTATCTTCTATCATCAAACAAACAGTCGGCGCGCTCGCGTATCGGCACCCACGTCACTATTGACAGTTATGATTTCGAGGTTTCAGACCAGCATTAACACCGATAACAGTGTCAGGCTGGAAATACAACGTAGAATCTCTCTTGTCAACAAGTGCTACTTTGGACTAAGTAGGTAATTGAGTAGTAAAGTCCTCTCTCGACGAACAAAATTAACACTCTGCAAGACTCTCACCATGCCCGTCCTAACGTATGGCGCAGAAGTGAGGACGATGACAATATCCGATGAAACGATGCTTGGAGTGTTTGAGAGAAAGATTCTGCGCAAGATTTTTGGATCTTTGCCGTCACCAATATCGCAGGCGATGGAACGATGAGCTGTATGAGCTTTACGACGACATAGACATAGCACAGCGGATAAAGATCCAGCGGCTACGTTGGCTGGGACATGTCGCCCGAATGGATACAAACGCTCCGGCTTTGAAAATATTCGATGCGGTACCAGCAGAGGAAAGATCAGGGGGAGAAGGACTTGGCTTCACTTGGTGTGCCCAACTGGCGCCGGCTAGCACGAGAAAGAAACGACTGGTGCGCTTTGTTAAAGTTGGCCGAAAACACGTAATCTGTTATCGCGCCAATTGAGAAGAAGAAGGCGGCGCTATGCAGAGATAGATGTCTACTTCTTCGTGCTTTCTCTGGAGCCAAGCTTCAACGTTGCGGATAAGACGGTGGGTCCACCTGCCTTTATTTGCACTGTCCCATCGCGTCTGCCACTGATCCATGCAGCGGTGGTTTATTGATTTTCTCAGTGCCAGCTGGTCGCATTGGGCTTGGTTGTTCCTTATACATCTCATTTCACACATCTGCTGCGCTGTTACGTCAAGTGAGCATAGACCAGCTATGATGAGCGCGACATCTTCTGAGACTGTTCTGAAGGCAGAGCATACTCTAAGGGCACACAAACGGTGCGTGGAGTTACTGCTTCGTATGTATGAAGCGCGTGGAAATGCATCGCGCCAAACTATCGCCCCATATAAGAGGATATACCTCACTACTCCAGACATACTACTTCGCCATTATTTTAGCCAAGGCCGTACTCCAACTGGTCTCGGAAGCTAATTCGGTCGTCTGCGAAGACGCCTAAGTATTGTTCCTATGGTTTTGACTCGATAATGCTGTTCCCAATCTAATCTTGACCTTTTGAACTCTCTTTCGGCTGCTGCTAAGTACGGCTTCTGTTTTATGCGTAGCTAGCTTTAAACCGTTCGCGCCTAGCCATATCTGAGCCGCGCCTATAGCTTGTTGCGAGATATCTACAATTTCCGCGAGCGTTTTCGCGGTTAAACGATTGATATATCGTCCGCAAAGCCAACGAATGATGCTCTCTTGTGTACCTTTAGCCGCAAAATGCTGTAGTACATAATGTTCTACAGGAGAGGCCGTAGTACGGATCCTACGGATCCTTGTGGCACACCAGCTCTGACCTTGTAGTCAACGATTCCGGCCTCGCTGCCGTAACGTAACACCCTATCAGACAGATAGCTGGATATGATATGCTGTAGATAGGTAGGCACTTGCATCGCGTGGAGAGCCTGTAGTATGTCTATCCATCTGGCACTGTTGAACGCATTTTTGACATCTAATGTTACTACCAGGCAATATTCTTTTGTGCCACCTAACCATCGCTTGCCTTTAATTGCCTTTACGATTGCAATTACTTTTACGGCCTCTATCACATCTGTGGTAGATCGCTTCCTCCTAAAGCCAAACTGGTAGCTTGACAGCTGTCCATCTACATATGTTCCCAGCCGGTTTTTTGGTACAAGTACCAATTCTTGTAGTTTCCAGATATTTGGAAAGACGCTTTCTAGCACGTACACATTAAAAGCTCTCGCAAAAAAACACGGGTTTTACGACACTGCTTTTTTCAACGCAATGTTTGGAACTCCATCTGGCCCTGGCGGTTTTCGAGGCAACAATTTGCTACTTAGTTTGAGCACTTCGTTTGCATTTACCGCCGGGATGTTGGTGGCTGGTTCACTACTTAGCGTTCTAACGAAGTCAGGCTGCTAAGGGAAGAGTTCTCGTACAATCTGGTTCAAGAGAGTTGGGCATGTTCGTTGTACCGTCTGCTTCATCTTGCTCCGCATTATTTTATAGGCCGAGCTCCATGGGTTATTATTGACGTCGTCACATAGCTCTTTGAACATATTGCGCTTGCTATCGCGAATGGCCAGTTTAAACGCTTTACGATTAGTTTTGTAGTTGAGCCTGAGTTCTACGATGTTGTTTGCATTCCGTGAGCGCTGACATAGCCTTCTGGCCCGATTGCACTGTACTCGCAACTCCTCAATCTCGTCGTTCCACTAGTATGCTGGCGTACGTGTTTGGCGTCTTCCTTGTCGGACCATAGCGGTATCGCATGCTTTGGTGATGGCTGACCTTATTCCCGACGCTGTAGTTTCAACCGTAAATATTACCTCGGTGTCATCAAAGGCTATCTCAAAGAGCTTCTCGTCGAAGATTTTCGTTTTCCACCCATTCTGCCTTTGGTAGGGTATCGTGCCTACTTGAGCTTTTTCGATGGCAATGACTATTGCCCTATGATCGCTATGTGTGTCGCAGTCGCTGATGTACCATCTTCTATGATGGAACTAGTACCATTTTTGCTAAATGTGATCTCTGCGCCACTGTTGAGTAGAACGAAATCAAGGGCTGCTAGTGCATTTAAAAGCTCCCTGCCCTTCGGGTTCGTTCTTTTGCATCCCCATTCTGCTGCCCATGCATTAAAGTCACCTACTAAGAGTGCCGCGATTCTTTGCTTAGCGTCATTAACCAGTTCATCCATGATGCTGGCAAAGGTATACAAATCTGTACTGGGTTGTATGTAGCAGCTGTATATGTGTATGTTATTTATTTTGGCACGCACATAGCCAGTTGTTGAAACTGGTTTCCCCAGGTTGGTTGGGTTACTCCCGCAGCTCCACATGGCACACTTGCCATTTGCGTTGCTGGCTCATGACGCCTCATGCCTGTTTTTATACTGCTCGCTGAGTATAGCAACATCGATGCCCAGCTCGTATACCGTTTAGGTAAGCAGGCCTTGCGATGCTTCGCAGTGGTTGAGGTTAAGTGGCAAGACCTTCATACTTTCCTCCGTTGGGCTGCTCTCTGGAATGCGAGCCATGTTCACCCTCCCGACACATGGTTAGTGTCACTTTCGCCGTGCTGTAGGCATAGCGCGCACCTCGGCGTATTTACGCAGTTTTTAGCCTTATGGCATAGCCCTCCACATCTGAAGCACTGAGTAGTGCGGCCATTTTCGCTCTTGGAGTTCCTTGCCAGATGACCAAAATCGTGGCATTTGCAGCACCTTGTTATAGCTGCCTTTTCTCTAATATGGCAGTAAACCCAGTCGGTAGGTATTTTGGATACGCTTAGCAGTTTTTGTGCCGACGCCGATGGTAGACTGATGGTGCATGTCTGCGTGAACATTGCTCGTATGACCGATAGCGCAACCTTTCCGTCAGAGAGGCTATTTTTTATTGCCTCTAACCTTTCTTCTCTGGACGTCACTGCATCAATATCTTTTATTTGTATGGCTGTTTCTTGTGTTAGGGAGCGAACCTGTGCACTTTCGCCGAGGACACCTTCTATTGCCGTCTTGCGCTTCTCAGTAGCTGGATCAGCTTGCTGCTTTAGTTCGAATAATAATTCGTCCTTCACCGACTTTCTAATGTCCTTTACTCAGGTTGCGATTTAATTTTTTTTAGCATTTCCGTTTCGTTGGTAATTTTTGCGTGGGTTTGGGCTTACGTTTGACCACTGTTGACCAGCCTTCACGTGATTGGGTGGCCTCCCGCCTAGGGGCGCATTCATGTCTACTGCTGCCATGCTTTGTTTCTATACAGCAACCACCTCGTTTGGTTGGTTGGAGTAGTGTTGTTGCTCTTTGGGCCTGGCCTCTATTGGTCCTCTCGGCGATTCTAAGTGGATGCACTGGAGAATACAGCGCTCAAGCGTCTTTCTGTAGACCAGTAAGTTGACTGCCTTGTCCTTTTAAATTATTTAAAATAAATACTGTTATTAGAGATTATTTCTTTTATCCATAAGTAGAACGTAATAACTACATATCAATTCGGTTGTCGAGAAAAACATGGAAAAATAAAACAAGCTCAATAACTAATGAAATAAAAAAGACATTTGAACTCATGAAGCACTGTTCTCCAGTCTTACTTGATGTAGCTCAAACAATTTCATATATGACTTATATAAATAAATGCGCTATATACAGTTTGTCTAATAGATGTGTTACCGCCATAGCATGGAGATTATATAACCAACTCGATAATAACAAACTGCATTTTATTTTATAATATTTATTATAAGCAATAGCGACTTGCAATAAAATGTATAGTCCCCATCATTAGCTATAATGGCCTCACATCTTATAGCCATTCTTTGTGTGGCTCTAAATCAGCCGAATTTGCTTTGATAACTGTTCAATTATTTATTCATGTAAATTTAAAAAACCAATTTAATTTTCATTCGAAATGGTGTCCATTTGATTTTACACAAACCTTCAAACAACTAGCCCATTTAGCAATTGCAGCACGCACAGTTTCCATGGATATTAACGTCACAGCTTGAACCAAGGATTATTTGAGACTCTCTAAATTACGATGAGGTCTCCAACAGGCCATGTTCTCCATTTTTGATCACAAATTATAGTCCAATGGAATCAGATTTGAACTTCCAGAAGGCCAATCTTCTTCGGCTATGAACCTAGTAATATTGATTTTTAGCCACTGCTGAGTGGTTTTTGCCTTATGAGCTGGAAGAATGAACATTCTCCATTAAAGAGAGTGCTGCTCAATTGCTTCAACTCTCCTTCTAAGATATCCTTCTGGTCTTACCTGCTTTTTCGCAGAAATGAAGATACAATCGTCACCAAACCATTATGGAGGATAAACCCTTGGAACAACATTTTAGCACAAATTTTGCCATTTTACTTATTATAAACTACTTCAATAGTAAAAATTGTATCACATGTGAAAAGAATACTCGTATTTTCATTGCTATTCATCGCGTGTCATCGAAGAAGCTGTTGAGCTTTCATGTGGAGATCGTCTTTAATTAGTCTTAACATGGATCTAGTCGATATACCCTGGACATGATTTTCTGCTTTCTAAGGGGCGAATTCTTTCTCGAACGGCTTTTATGACTGCACTGGTTCGAACCACGTGGGGACAACCACTTCTTTTTGTGTCTGTCACTTCAGACATTTGGGAAAAACGATTGCTCGTGCGGTAAACAAACATTCTCGAAATATTATAGCAATTCATAAATCTCACTTGCACTTTCGCCACACTTTTGTAATGCAATCACAGCAATGCGATTTTCCTTAGCTTCCCACTCCATTGTTAACAAACAAAATTTGCCACGAAACTGAGTATAATTTATGAGTAGACAACACAAATGAACAAAAGAAAAAAGAACGGAACTTTTTTCTGCGAATTTGATCTCTCCGTATGCCTTGGAAAATTTGTCACACAACTTACGGCATGACTAAGTATTTCATTGATACTTGGCACAAATATTATTCTTTTTCCAGGGTAGGTTGTTATTGAAAATGGTAAATCGATCAATAACTACGACCCCCGGCCCATAACGTTAATTTTCAAAACGGGAAAAAACCTGAAATCTCTATTATAAATAAAGCGAAATTATTTAAATTTGGTAGAAATGATGAACTCAAAAACTTAATAAGCGCAAGTAAAATTTTGAAAAATCGACGACGCCATGCCCACTTTTGGATATGTATGCAATAGCTTAAATTTAAATTTGCTGACATGGTGTCGCAAGGCAAGACAAGTTTTGAATATAATGAATCTGATTTGTAAAAAACAAAAAGCCTTTTGTGTTTCATTTCCTACTTTGGAATGTCACTTCCAATTAAATGCAACAATGCATTCAATAATTTAAAAATGCACTAAACGAACAAGGGTTTTGTCACAAAATACAAAAGAAAATTAAACAAATTTGTTCACCTTGAACGGAAACTGATAAGAGGAAATTTATTCACCAGTTTCTGTTCTAACGTTGAAATAAAGAGCAGAGTTGCACAGCTATTTAAAGGTCTCACTACAGTTCAAGTAATTGCATACTCGTATAAGTAGCGGTGAGCATTTGTAGATAAATTTTGAAAGAAAAGTTGAAGTTAGTTAAGCGAACGTTGTAAAATGAAAATAGGAATAACTTGTTTTGTTTTGGCAACATTGAGTATTTTGCCTACTTTGGCTGATTCAACTACTGACAAAACTGCTCCTGGAAAGTCTACTACAAATGAATCTATTAGCACTTCTGACTCTCCAAACTCTGTGACAACTATTGGAAATCCCGCCGAAAGTTAATAACTATGCTTGCATTAAAAGGACGTAGTTATTATAATAATTTCTAATTTAATATTTTTATAAATACATTTTTGCAGCCCACAGTACGGGACAGGGGAGTGAAGAACGAAAACAAGAAAAGAGAGAACTACGTGGAAAATTTGAGAAGAAGGAAAGAAAACATTATGATAAGCGCATTAAAAATCTAGAAAAAAATATCCAAAATAGGCTTGCTAACCCTTACTTATCTGCATCTAAAAAAATGGAGCTTAATGTCGCCCTAGCATTACTAAGAAAAGCTGCCAGAAGTAAAGATATTGATGTCAAAGAATTTGCCTATAAAGAAGCATTTGACATAAACGTCCGTGTCCTGCCTTAGCAATTAAGCGACTGACTATTCGGGCTTCTCTTCTAATTAGCAGCAAAGTATGTTCCAAACACCGTAATGGTACATTAATTTATTTTTGACAATAGCCAGTCAAATATATAACATATTTAATATTTAATTAGACTTTTAGTTGATATCTCTGTAATAACTTTTATTGTGAACTTAACAAAATTTTTGGGCACGACGTTGCAAATGTGAATATTGGAGTTTAGTTTTGGAAAATTACAGGGTGAACGATATGAAGTGTTACTTATTCAAAACACCATAACTTTTTTGTGTGAAATTAGTTTTTATTGATTTCAAAGACAAAATTGTTCAAAAACGATTACAATTTTAACATATCGCACCCTAAATACAAAAGGGGCACAACTCAAAATTTTCCACACTCGAGCTTGACTTGTTTACAGTAGCACAGAAAACAAACTATGTGACATATCACGCTGAAATTTGCCATGTAAGTCCTACCAAAAAACAAAAAATTTATTTTTGCCATATGTCATCCGCGAACCGTTTTATTGATAACGTCTCGTTCATATTTGAGCAGAACTACATTTTGAGTTGTGACCCTTTTGTATTTAGGGTGCGATATATCCACTTTAGCTCGATATGAGCCCCTTTTGCGTTGACTATAGCCTTCAAACGGTCAAAAAATTAGTTGCATGCTGCACGAATGTGATCTTGAGGTATTTTGGCCCATTCTCGTATAGTCGCTTTTTTCAGCGCATTCATACTGGCCTATTTTTTAGTCCTCACCTTTGCTCTCCATAATGGGCCAGATGGAATAGTCCATCGGATTTGTGTCTGCCGAATTCGAAAGCCATTGTGTGGACGAAATGAAGTGTGGAACATGATTTTTTAACCATTCTTGGTTCACACGAACTTTATGAGACGGTGGAACGTCCATTGTCTACGACCGAAATGTTTAAGTGTCCACGGCTATTAAGCAGCTTTTCCCGATAATAAGTCGCATTCACTTTGACACCAGGCTCGATTAAAACGATTCGAGAGTGTCCAGCTGCTCAATTGGGAAATATTTTTCATCAGAAAACACAATGTTACGAAATTTGCCACGTTCGTGCAAGCGCAACAACTCTTGCTCTTTCGCACCGAACTTGTTTTTGCTGGGATGAAAGATCGTGTACTTTTTGGAACTTATAAGCCTTGACCTTGAGACCAAATTTTAGTATGCGTCGAATGCTGTCTTGCGATATTTTCAGTTCTTTGGCCATTTTTCTTCTTCTTCGACATGGATTTCGTACAAGTCGAGCCTTCACTTTCCGAACCATTTCTGACGTTGTTGCGGTTTTTTTGGTACACCTCCATAGCGTATTGCAATGCTACCAGTATCACTGTAACGTTTTAGAGTGCGATACACAAACATTTTATTCACTTTGAGGTGACTGCGCTTACGAACAATGGCTGGTTGTGATTTCCCAGCCAAATATAACGCAATCCCACTATTACGTTTGAACTCCATTACAGAAAAAAAAAAAAATTAACAAAACTGAGACGCAAATGCTTTTGATGGCTTATAAACAATAACTAATATTGAACTGTCATTAGAACAATTTTGACGTTGATGCCATGAGCTCTTTTACAGATACAAGCAGTGTGAAGTTGGTAACACTTCATATCGTTCACCCTGTATATATGTATTTGCACAAGTTTTTGCAAAATCCACTATCGAGATAGTGAAAGTTGTGAAAAGATAGTGCGGAAAACTGAATTTTTGCAGTTTCGGTTTCAAGCTGTTGGATTTTTCTTGATGGTACTTTTTAAAAGAATAAAAATAAGAATCACTGCCCTGTGAGACGAAATCCACTCACCTTAAGTCAGTCGAAGCTAGAAACTATCACTTTGAAATCAATTCACAACATTTTTAAACTTCAATGCGGGATGTATTAATGTTTTGAAGAAACGTCTCCGAGATGCAAACTTTAGTTTTGATTAATTTTGTTTTAGACTATGCTTAGAGAAAGATAATTTCATATGCCGATGACATTGTAATAGCAATCTCGGGCAAGCACCTTCCAACATTATGCCATCTTCAACAAAGATCTCTCAACAGACTGTCTCTTTGGTGTAAAAGTCGAGGACTAGAACTATGTCCGGAGAAAAACGGATCTGATACTGTTTAACAAGAAATATAAAAAACCTGCTCTTTAACGAATATTCCTAGGAGGGAAACCACTTAGAGTAACAGAAAAGGCAAAACATCTAGGACTTATACTGGATAGGATGCTAAATTCAGGTCCCACCGTCGCAGACAGAGTACGCAAACCTATGACGGTGTTGTACTCCTGCGGAAGGCTAATTGGGAAGAAATGGGGATTGGGACCCAGAATGATACATTGCCTCTACATAGCAGTAGTTAAGCCCATTCTATACTATGGTATTGTAATCTGGTGGAATGCCCTTGTGAAGGGTGTGAACATAAAAAAATTTGACAATATTCAAAGACTAGCATATGTTCTTATAACAGCACACCATCGAAAACATTATATGCGGCATTCAACTTCCTTCCGGTAGATCTGCAGGCAAGATGTATTGCACGTAGTAACGGTAAAATCCTGGCTGGAACTTCCCGAAACGGTGGGCTATGCACTCCCGCCTACACTTACCATTATAGTGTTCACAACCCTCCTCCTCTCAAAGGAAGAGTGGGAGCGGGACGATATAGGACAGAGCGAGTCCATCCATGTATACACAGATGGTTCAGAGCTCGAGGTTCGGTATACTCCTAACATCTGGGGATCTTCTTCAGTTTTCGGCTCCCAGACTACTGTAGTGTCTTTCAGGCTGAACTGATGGCAATAATGAAAGCCGCGACACTGGTACAGTGTGATGCGATACCTGGATATGATATCTACAATTGCCCTGATAGCCAAGCGGCGATAAAATCCCTCACAAACCAGTCGACAACCTCCAAGGTAGCCACGAAATGCCGTTCATTTCTTAACGAGATGGCTGAGTTATTTCACCTAAATGTAACATGGGTTCCTGGCCATGGCAACATTGAGAGTAACTGCAGAGGCGATGAACTAGCGAGACTCGGCACCAAATTGACCAATGAGCACATAGACAATGACATTGGTACACCCTTACAAATATGCAAGCTACTTATCCTTGAAGAAATCGTGACCGTAAGATGGAGTGCGGCCGACTCTCAATGCTAAACGCACAGAATCTCTGCTAAGCCAAAATAAGCATAGTCTGCCTAATAGGTAGAAACGCCTAAACGATGGGGATGCAAACACATGAATTCTGTAAAAGTTTTCTAGATGAGGAGGGGAAGAGAGAATCTTGCACCTACTGCGTCGTTGTCCTGTTTTATCTAGACGTAGCTTTACTATTCTCAAATTTGTTGAATGCTTTTTCCAAACTTTTACAACTTACTTCATATTATACACAAGCCAAAACATAAGCCAATTTTCAGAAAACTTTACGACAATGTCTAAGAGACTAGGAATCGAATCGGGATTTGGTGACTTAGATGCCTACAGACCAACATATATTGGTTCTTGTGACTAGTCTCTCAAACACTAGGCACTGGTGAAGCCCTAGCAGCTTGGCTACAATTGTTGTATTGCACAAAATGTATTTTTTTGGTATTTAGGTTTCGTAAACTGTTTTGTTATAAATTTCCAAATTTCGAAACTGTAAGCCAATATTTCTTATCTCCAGTAGTTCTGAAGATATACTCGTATAGTATGGATGTGTAACATACATCATTATTATCCTCATGATAATGCGCTTATATTTATTCAAATGCACAAGTCTCAGGTATGTAAATGTATAACTAGCATTTTAGGAATACGCCAATTTTTGTATATATGTTTATAATTTATTCCAATAAAAAGTACCAAGAGTGAGACACAAAAGTTTGAACTTTCTTCAACCTCATGCTCACAACGTCCCCAACAGCAGCCGGTAACTAAAAAAACGCGGGTTGTTCAATTAGCGGGTATCGATTCTAATATCTATTTTGAAATTGGTGGGTAAGTTGGGCTAAATTTGATCTATGTACATACATAATTAGTATTAAATACAATGGAGCAATAAAGATAATTTGTAAATAAGGTTATTGTTTAATATATCGCCACATACGAAAAAAATTACAATCAGAGAAAATGCAAAGTCAATTTAAGAATTTACTACCAACAAGTTTCTGACTTACTTTGGTGACACAAATAAACTTGAGGTTTCTGCAGGTATATGTATACTTATGTTTTCTGTAAAACGTGCATTGAACATTAACGTCAGTACAGGAATGATAGAGGTAATATCGAGTTCTGTTTTTTAG